>KE156679.1:33216-74007 GCA_000411055.1 Leavenworthia alabamica
TCTTAAGAAGCTATGTAGCAATGTATTGGCTATTTCTCACATGATCTACATGTAATGAATTAGTATAACTAATAAAGATACACAACAAAAACAACATGTAAAAAAAAAATAAAAAATATGAAGGGAGAGTTCAAAGTTAAAAAAAAGAGAATAATATTGAGTATATTTAGTGTATATAACACTGTAAAACTAATCCTTCTTATATAAGTTTTTCTTGTTTAAACTAATTCAAACAATATAAACTAATGGTTATAGTTTTTGCAATGAATTTTATTTAAGTAATTCTTTCTAATATCATCAAATGTATTTATTGAACAAAATTACATTAATTTTTTTTGTATAAGAATAGCATTTTTTATTAACAATATATTTTTATTAAAAATTATAATTTTTTTATAAAAAATATATATTTTATTTAATGTTAGAATTTAATGTTTAATGTTTGGGTTTAATATTTATTATTTAGTGGTTAGAGTTTAGTATTTAATGTTTGAGTTTAGTATTTATTATTTAGGGTTTAAAATTTTGATTTAGATATTATAATTTAGTATTTAAGGTTATGGTTTAATATATAGTGTTTGAGTTTAATATGTATTGTTTAGAATCTATATAATTTTCTTAAAATAAAATTTAAATTCTAATTAAATTAAATTATTAAGTGGTAATTTAGTATTAAATCAATTTTAATGATATTTATAAAATATAAATTAAATTTGCTGATATCAAAGAGAATTGTCCATTTCATTTTTGAAAGTGTAAGGTAGATAACTTGATTTATTGGCCAATCTTCTGTAGTTTAACTGTTATATTTTTTTATCACTAAATCGATTTTATTAAAATGGAATAATTAGCATGTGGACCAGATATTTGTTGCCTAATGATTTAATTTTTTAATTTTAAATTTCTAAGACTAATATTCCAAAATTTACCCTCGAAAACAACACGTGACAATCGCGTTTTGTAAGTTATCGAAATGCGTTAGCGTGTTATATTATCGGACCTGAAATTGACCCGCTCCATATCCGGAATAAACGGGTTAAGACCCGACCTGATAACACAAATAGATAGCATCAATAAGCGGATCCTAGTCAGTTTAGTCACTCGCCATTACTCTTTGAAGAAGAAAAAAAATTATCCCCAAATTTCAGAAGGATAAGAGCCGGAAGTTCCTCGCCGTTGACAGAACTAGGGTTTCATTCATCCCCAAATTGACAACAAGAAATGGCTCATGCTTGTGTCTCCACATCTGCTTCTTCTCTAAGATTTACAGCTGGATTCGTCTCCGCTAGTCCCAATGGCTCCTCTTTCGATTCTCCGNTCTAAAAACTACGGAATCTTAGGGATTTTAACGAAACTGGATGAATTAATTGGTTGTAGGAAGACGAAGAAGTTAGTTAGCGACAGAAAGAATTGGAAGAAGTCAACTCCGACGGCTGTATATTCCGGAAATCTCTGGACACCGGAGATTTCTTCTCCTTCTCCACAGGGAGTTTGGTCCATAAGGTGAAATTGAATTTGATGGATGTTGTTCATGAACTATGATCTGATGGTTAAATCTGGGACTGTGTTTAATTGGCAGAGAGGATTTACAAGTTCCTTCTTCACCGTATTTTCCTGCGTATGCTCAAGGACAAGGACCACCTCCTATGGTGCAAGAGCGTTTTCAGAGTATCATTAGTCAGCTCTTCCAATATGTAAATTTTGATTAAAATCTCATCTTTGTTTAAGATTTGATTATTAAAGTTTTCTTCAGCTCACTCTTCTTGTTGGTCTCTTTTGTTTAGAGGATAATTCGTTGTGGTGGTGCTGTGGATGATGATATGGCTAACATAATTGTAGCTCAGCTTCTGTATCTTGATGCTGTTGATCCTACTAAGGTCTGATGTTATATAATTCATGCCTTGTTACTTGATTCAGATATTTTTGGCTCACGAGTCTGATGATAGTGCTTATGTTGATCAGGATATTGTCATGTATGTTAATTCTCCTGGTGGATCAGTTACAGCTGGTAATAACACTGTTTTTCATATTCATTCCGAGTTTTCATTGTTAATGACTCTTGTATCTCTCACTTTCCCCAGGAATGGCAATATTTGATACTATGAGGCATATCAGACCTGATGTGTCCACTGTTTGTGTCGGTCTAGCTGCTAGGTGAAACTTTCATCATCCTTTAACTCTCATTATCTGTTGTTTCTTTCAGGTTCTTGGTAACAGCATTTCTCGATAACGAAATCTTTTTGTTTTAGTGTTTGTGTGGTAAATTGTGGGGTTTGCTATATTATAACACCCTCCTATTTTTCTGTGTTTGTCTTGTTATGAACAGTATGGGAGCTTTTCTGCTGAGTGCTGGAACCAAAGGTACTCTCTTAATCCTTTTACTCATAAGTAGAATCTTTTAGTTAAGTCTTTCAATGTGAGCTTAGCTTTATTTGTTCAACTCTAGGGAAAAGATACAGTCTACCAAACTCAAGGATAATGATCCATCAGCCGCTTGGTGGAGCTCAAGGTGGCCAAACCGACATTGATATCCAGGTCATTCATCTTTGACCTATATATTTCGATTGACCTCTGACCGTGCAAGTTAACATGATATGAAAAACACAGGCAAATGAAATGCTTCATCACAAGGCAAACCTAAATGGTTATCTGGCTTACCACACTGGTCAAAGCCTAGAGAAGATAAACCAAGACACAGACAGAGATTTCTTCATGAGTGCTAAAGAAGCAAAAGAATATGGACTTATCGATGGTGTTATCATGAACCCTCTTAAAGCTCTCCAGCCACTTGCCGCTGCTTAATCGCTTCAAGGTAATAACGGTTCAGCTTAGCACCCTTTTTTTCCATGAAATATGTTTTTATTCTACAAGGAAATCATATTTGTATGGGATCAAAATCAATAGCTGATACATATCTGAAGAACAAAGTAAAGTTTCTTATCTCTGCTATTTGATTAAAAACAACATTGATCTTTTAAGTAATGTTTTGTACCAACATTATATGTCAAAGTCAAACTGTTTTTTTCTTCTTGTGGTGATAACCTTTTTGACTTTCATTATCGAACTGAAAATTAACAACTCCAGTAACATTCGTAATTATTTGTCAATTTTTAAAACAAGGTTTTATAACTAACTTTTATATTGCTTTATTATCTAACTGATTTATTAGCAACTTGTAGTAACTAATATTTTTTGCAAAAAAAAAACACAAGAATATCCATCTATCGGCCGGCTGTGTTCATCGCCGAGCAATTGTGGGATTTTCATTAGAAAAATCTTGACATTTTAATATAATTATTATATATTATAAATTTGAAATAAAATATATAAAAAAGGTACTTTTGAAGCAAGAAGACGATAAACGTGGCTGCCAAACACACTTGGTGTTAAAGTTTAATATAAATCTGTCTCTTAAATCTTCTGTTTCTTATCATTCAAACAACATTGTCTTCCCTTTTTCTTCTTCTTCAATCTTTGCAATTAAGATGGAACATGAAGAAACTCAGAAGACCACACGAAGCAGCTGGTCACTTATTCAACCATTTCATATGATCTCCATTAGCCTTCTTAGCCTCCTCGTCCCTCTCTCTTTCCTCTTCCTTTCACGTCTCTCTCTCGCCTCCTCTTCTGCTCCGGTCAACGTCTCCTTTCTTTACCAGGTCGACGTTGGAGTCTTATACATGATCTTGTCTCTCATCGTCATCTTCACCTTAATCCACAATCTCTCTGGAAAACCCGAATGCTCTGTTTTTCATTCCCGTCTCTACATCTGCTGGATCGTTCTCTTCATTGTTCAAGCTTGTGTAGCCTTTGGAATCAAAGGAGCCATGAACACGACCATGTCTATAAATGCAGACAAAAGCTTGTCTCTTGCAGCTCAAGAAAGATGGGTTTTGGTTAGGGTTATGTTCTTTTTAGGCCTACACGATGTGATGCTAATGTGGTTTAGAGTCGTGGTTAAACCGGTGGTCGATGACACTATTTTTGGTGTTTACATAGTGGAGGAGAGATGGTCGGACAGAGCCGTTGTAGCGGTGACTTTTGGTCTAATGTGGTGGTGGAGGCTAAGAGATGAGATCGAAGGTTTAGTGGTGGTCGCAGAGGTTAAACGTAACCTTCTTATTCATTTCGAGGGTATCGATTTCGTCAATTTGTGGATGTATTACATCTGTGTTGGGATTGGTGTGGTGAAGATCTTCAAAGGTTTTTTGTATTTTGTGAATATGTTAATATTGACCATTAAGAGCTACAGAAAAGGCTGTGAATCGTGTGTTATGTATGATGATGATCATGTTTAAGAGATTTTTGACATATTCATTTAAAGAGCAAACCAAAAAATTTATCGTCTAATAAACTTAACTATCACAAAAATTTAAATTTAAAATTAATATTTGGCCCAATTTGAGAGATCCGTAAGCCTTCTATTTTCAAAAGTTCAGTATTCTAAGTATGTCAACATGTAACAACAAAGTGGCTGTAGTTTAGTGGTAAGAATTCCACGTTGTGGCCGTGGAGACCTGGGCTCGAATCCCAGCAGCCACACTTCTTTTTATTTCTCCATATTGAGTAAGGTTATTTTCGTCTTTAAAACCCCAATCCCAGTTAAATCTCGACCGTGTATTTCTCCACCTGTCTTATTATTTGGCAAAGCATCCTTGCTCCAATAGTAATGAATCTACCTCATTATCTCTGTTTGTAAGATCTCGTGAGTTCCGTGTCGAGTTTTCAGGAACTTCGACTACGAACATCGGAACTTTCAATGATCTCTAGTTTATCGTTATACTCGCTAATTAAGTAACAACGATGATCTCGCAAATAATCAGATGTTTTTTTATCCTGTAGTTTATATTTGACTATTTAAATATTAAAAAGTATCTACATTTGCTATTGGTATTCCTAATTTTTTGTGATATAATTCATATTTTCTGAAGAAAAATAAAAAGATAAATCAAGCCAGATGTTGTTGTTGCTCTTCCTCCTCCAAACTACTATCTTCTTCTTCAGAGCTCAATGTATCTTCTTCAGATTCCTATCAAAACGAGTGACCAACATTATAACTAAACATAGAAACAGATAAGTTATATATATATATATACTTGTGAATTTTGGAAGCTTACGAGAAGTTGATATCGAAGACTCCTCTGAATAGCTGCGATGGTTTTAATAATAACAAGCATTGGCAATAATATGCCTATGGCCTTCAGTGTTAATACCTATCATTATTTTCACCATCGAATTTAGATTTAATAAATATACAAAACTATATAATATAATATACATATACAAAAAATATATATAAAGAGTATAATCGTAGATAGAAAAAGGACGAGCAATGTACCGTGAAAATAGTGAAAGGATACTCGTCGGTTCCATAAACAACATCAAAAGCATGCTTTATCAACAAAACCACTGAAAACTGCAAATATAATAATCTCATCAATTTAATTCCAAAATAAAAAGACAGAGAAGTCACGCCGTAAAAGATAATACCATAAGATATGGGTGTTATGATACGACATTTAGACCAAATAAAATGAGTTTGGTCCCATTTGGGTAATACTTTTAACAAATATGGATGGGTTATGAAAATACGTTATGGGCTTTGTTAACACCACTATCAACCTATGCACCATTTCTCACTTTAGTAAAAACATCATAATCATTTTTTTTGTTAGGTTTTTGTTGGTCGACCAAACCTAATTGTCTATATTCGTAACTAATTTTAACTGTTACTCTAATCTAATATCATTATTATAACTTCAGATTTCATGGCACCACCAAACTTGAACCATTTCTAACTAAGTATCGAATTTTTTTGGTGGTGTTATATGGAGAAAGCAAATTGATTAAAAATTAAATTTTATTTGTAAAAGATATATAAAAAGTGAGTGATATAATATGATATCCACGTACCGGTTGGTTAGCAATTAATTTTCAATAACTTATGTTATCAAATACTAATTGATTGATAATCAAAGTGGACATATTTATTATTTGTGGTTAACATTTACCAATCATGCAAACCTTAATTGTCGTGTTCGGTCGATTCCATAGAAGTGGTTGCCATTTCTGATTTCGACCTCACTTAAACCAAAAAATTTTGTTTTCTCTTATCATTAAATTTAACTAAATTTTTAATATCTTTATTATCATCTAATAATTTAATTAATTGTAAACTTATACGAATAATACTTATTTAAAAAACAGAGGATTTAGTACTTACAAAGAGAGCCAAGTATCTAGAAGAAGAGGCACATCTATCAGCTTCAGCTCTATTCACTAATCTTCTTCTTCTTCCATTTCCTCTCCTAGCTATATGTAAATCATCACTGCTCACCAATCAAATGATTTTTTTTTTTAAATTCATTTCGAAATATTATTGTTATTGTAGAATAATAAAAGAATATGTCACACAACGCGTGAATGATTTAAATAACTGGAAAAAAAATAAGAAAAGACAAATCAATAGAGCTGGACTATGCGTGAACTTGTAACCATTTTAATTTTTAAATATAACTTAAGTTCTAAATTCTTCTATAGTTAATCTAAACATTTGTTATCTTTTTAATTTTAAAGAATAAGAATTACCTGATTGTGACTGCTGTTTCGTTGAATTGAGATGGTTTTGAAGTTGTTGTATATCCAGGTTTATACTCCTGCAATATTACCAGTTTTAGTTACTACCACTAACAAATTATCGCTCAAACTTAACCAAACTAAATTACTAAACCGGAATTGAAATCTCTATTAACCGCTTTAAATCTGTTAGAAAACAATTCCTCCTCCAAGTTTGTTAGGGGTCCCACAAAACGATCGATACAAATTACCATTTTTGTTACGTTGAATTTAAATAAATAAGATAAACAGCGTGGCATTGGTTCATTGATTACGAGAATCGAATATTTTCTCTTTTCTAATTATACCAAATATTATGGACACGAATGATAAAGCTTTTTTAAACACGTATCGTTTGTTATTGAATAATCAATTACGTAATTTCAAAAGCAATCGGCAATTCAAAACTTCTGGATAAAATGAAAATTAATTGTTTAATTAGAAATATAAGGATCGATGAACAAACCTGGAGACAAATTTCACAAACTGTGTTTCCTTTCTCATCGCACCATCTTTGTATGCAATCTCTGTGAGCAAACTGATCGAACCAAATTTAAATCAAACGAATAATAAGAGTCTTTAACATAATCGAAAGCTAACTTCTAATCAAAGTATCGATTCCAAATACCTTTACGGTTCCTGAGCAAGAACAAGGAGCTTCAAAGTAGTTCTCCGTTTCTTCTTCGTAACAGATTCTGCAACGATAGATACTCGATTTCAGATCTGTTTCATCTATGAACAATACTACATCTCCCATGGATTTGATCATTCTTCTCTTATTTTTAAGTTTAGACGAAAAAGAGCTCGAACCTCTGCTTTTCAAATTTTTGCTCTGTTTTTTTGTTTCTCTGAAATTAACATACGAGGGAGAAGAGAAGAGAGTCTTCAACTTTAAAAGGTATTAAGCAAACGTCAAGGAATTTACAACTGTACCCTTTCCTCTACTTGTTCTTTTGTATAAAATATTATTCCTTTTTAAGTTTTAAGTCGTTTTGAATAATGGTCCTATTCTAATATAATTTATCTTCTTACTACTAATTTAAGCTGTAATAAACAATTTTCCAAAACATTGTCTAAGTTTTGACCAAAGTTTTTTTGCTGTAATTTTTTTGTTTTGGCTGTTAAAATAATTCCATAATTGTAACTTTGAGTTTTGACTGTGAATTTAATTTATATTCTCCTGTGTATGTTATATTCAGTCAAGACAACTACAATATGGTTTTGCAAAGCTGGAACAATGGTCCATGAGTATACAAAACCCAACGTTGTATAGTTACGAGATTACAGAGGTCAAAGCATAATGTAGGTTTACGGTATACGATGCTCCTAAAAGATGCCAAAGATTATAAGTCATTAGTCACAATGTTGAATAGGTACGACAGCGACAAACCCACACGAATATTAGACACATATTTTAACCAAGTCTCGATCACTGCATAATGGATATAGTTTATATTACAAAACATCTCTTATATTTAGTTGTTTAAGAAATTTTTCTTATTTCTTTTTGGCCACTCTTTTCTTTAAAACGTTTTGCAATTCTCGAGAAGTTTTCTTTATTTTTCTTGATCTTTGTAAAATAAAGTTTACAATAACATTTTTACTTATTATTCAACACACTAAAAATTGATTATAATGGTTGAGATAAACAAGACTAAATAAATTACATAAATTTAGTCTTTTCCCACTTTTTAGAGTCACTTGGACGCTGACATTTGGGCTTATCCTAGTTTGTTCCGATCTTATCATCTAAATCACAACGGAAGCCAACAAAACAAAAAGAAAAATCATAATATTGATGAGAGTCGGCTATAATAATCCTCACGATAACCCTGGTCCCAGGTTACCCAATTACATCTATTTTTTTCCTTTATAATCTCAGGTTACACTATACGTTCACACAAATAAAGGCTAATATAAGAAATATCTTTTCGTCTACTTTTTCTCCTTAAAATTATCACAAGAAACCTAATATTTTATGATTTTAATTATATCCCATCAAAAAGATGTTGTTCAAGTTAACATATCATTTTATATTTCCAAAATATAGATTTTTAATCATAAAGATAAACAAAATAAAATTTCAGCTTGAAAGCTGTATAGATAATTCCAGAATAATTAATTATAATTCCAAATATAATTCTGGCTCTGTAGTTTTTTGTGGCGTGCGAGTTGTATGATAAAGGAGGAAAACGATAGAGAGTATTTGAAAGAGACATTTCCATTTTCCAGTGGCTAAGCAAATATCTTCACTCAAGTGACTCTCTCGTCCATTCAAAAGCTTCTAACAGTGTGGACTCATACGACGCCGTTTCACGGTCNCATTAACAATAACTTTGAGAATCTATACACTGCTTGCCGTTTTTAACACTTGCTGAGAATATCCTCTCCAGCTTCACAAGTTTCCTTCCTTCATCTTTGTCTCTTTCCCTTTACTCATTTTCGAAGCTAAAATCTGAAAAAATTTCAACGATCGTGTTTCCATCAAATCGAATCGTGTGAGGGTTTGAAGGATCGTGCAGAGATGTTTTTGGTTGATTGGTTCTACGGCGTGCTCGCTTCGCTAGGACTATGGCAGAAAGAAGCGAAGATCTTGTTTCTAGGTCTCGATAATGCTGGTAAAACCACCTTGCTTCACATGTTAAAAGACGAGGTTCGATTTCTAGCTTCTATATATCTCTTTATATCTTTTACGTCCTTATTAGATCCTGTTCTAATTTCAGCTATTGAATTGATCCAATTCGTTTTTGGTTCTCTTTGAGAATTTGTTTGATTCGTCTGGATTTGTTGTTCTTCTAGTGATCTCTTAGATGTTCAGTTTCTTCATGTATAATTGAAAACTCAGATGTCAAATCAGTTATTAGAAGTGTCTAATTTTGTGAATAGATTCTGATCTTAATTTGCTTTAACTCAAATCCAAATCATTACTTAGTTTGCTGCTTCTGTTATGATCTGAGTTTAGCTGACTCTTTTTTGAGTTGTTGAACAGAGATTGGTTCAGCATCAACCAACTCAGCATCCAACATCTGAAGAACTTAGCATTGGTAAAATCAAATTCAAGGCGTTTGACTTAGGAGGTCATCAAATTGCACGAAGAGTATGGAAAGATTACTATGCTAAGGTAAAAAAATCTTGATAAGCTTTTCATTTTGTGTTAAGATCTTTCAAAGGGTATTGATTCTTCGTGTTGGGTTTTATCAGGTTGATGCTGTGGTCTATCTAGTGGATGCTTATGACAAAGAGAGATTTGCAGAATCAAAGAAAGAGCTTGATGCACTTCTCTCAGACGAATCATTAGCTACAGTTCCATTCCTCATCCTAGGAAACAAAATCGACATACCTTACGCTGCGTCTGAAGACGAGCTTCGATTCCACCTTGGTCTCTCGAATTTCACAACTGGTAAAGGCAAAGTGAATCTCACTGATTCGAATGTTAGACCATTGGAAGTGTTTATGTGCAGCATTGTTAGAAAAATGGGATATGGTGAAGGTTTCAAGTGGCTCTCTCAATACATCAAATAGATTGTGCCAATCTGTAAGTGTCGACAGAAAGTATCCTTTGTCTGTTTCTTGCTTCTCGAGTACTCTTAGACTTATGTCTTTTGTTGCCTTCAAGCTTGTACTTGTTTGGTATATCTAGTTTCATATTCTGAATATATCATCAGTTTCATGTAATTCATCAGCGGATGATCTTTTAACATACAACCTCGTTTTCTGTTAGTGTGTTTAAAATATTAATAACATATATTGTAGCGGGTTTAATTACCAAATTACCTCTTTAGATATGCATTAATGTTTCCATTTTCCATTTTTGCTTGAGGCCCACTATGGTCAAATGACAATGGGCCTTCCCAATTCGACAACGTCTCTGGAAAAGGTTGACAATAAATAATAAGTTCATTGCATTGTTGAAAAGAAAACAAAAATTATTATTTCATTGCATAGATTTGTACATTAACAACAACAACTCGATCAGATTTTATTAAAATTCAGACAGAAGTGAATCTATAATAACTGTATTTACATCTTTAATTAATGAGTGGCCGAGATAACGTTTTCTGATTCTTTCATTCTTTTCCCGGTTGAAGATATATGCTTTGTTTTCAACAGTCTCCTGCGTTGCCTTGTTCAGAAGCATTCAATTAATATCCTATAATAATAATAATATATAAATGAATAAGACCCATTATATTATAAAAGATGATAAATATGAAAGGTATTTTTGGATCAGAAGAAATGTGTGTACACTTGTTTGGTTGTTACAGAGGATGTTTGGTATCAATAAAAATTGAATATTTTATAAACTTTCTTAATATTAAATTATACGTATTAGATTTGTATGGTTAACTATAGCTTTAAAAATGATATAATTTTTGGCCCTAAATAAATTATAAAACATCAAATGATTTTATGTACTGCTTTTGATTATATATGTAACGTAAGTTTATAAATAGTATGGATATATAAGACTGACTATTTTATAAGGCTTTGGTCCACTGACATGAACAATATCTACACTAAATTTATGTAGAAGATACAAAAACAAATGACATTTTCATTCCTTATCCCTTACTCGATGAAGCAATTGTAATGTAGATAACAATGCCCATCGTCTTCATCTTTTTCTTTTTATATTTTATTATTTTAATGGATTACACAGAATTTCATTTTGGTTTTTTAATTTAAGAATTCTTATCAAAACGGAACTAACAACTTTTTTTGTTTGATTGAAACAAAAAGTAGATTTTCACTGCAACTTGTGTAAAATAATAACAATTATTTTTCATTACAATTTTAATGAAATATATATATATATATATACGGTTAAAAAAAAATTGACAGTTTGCTTTGTATTAATTGGATTCAGTTGAACTGTTACTTTGTTGAAAGTGATTTGAGTACTTTTTTTATCTGTTAAAATTAATGATGGAAAATAACAACTAATAAAATGAGATCTTATCTGCTAATGTCAACATCACACGAATATGATATTAGTGGATAATGTTTAACGTTATATAACTGCCACCTTCCCTTTTCCTTTTGTAGCCAACTAAATTTCATAACTACTCTGTTAAAAGACAATTTAGTCCCTCCTCTGTTTTCAATACTTTGCTATATCCACAATCAATCAATTATATTATATACTTTGTAAAAAATTCATTATTTTATATGGTATTTCTTGCTAAAAAGATAGGGGTGTACACTTGTTATCCATTTCCTTGGGGAAATAATTAAATATATTTTATAGAAATATTACATATAAAGACAAAAGATAAAAAGTTATTAATCTGATAAGAGCAAAAAATTTGACGCAACATTCAAATCTTAACTAAGATAAAGTAATGAATATTTAAGACAAAACCAAAGTGCTAATGTTTTTTTTTTTGTAAATATACCATAATATTATGTTAATAGTTAAAGTTTGCGACAATCATATGGTAGCTTCATTTAATACGTTCGACTTACTTGACTATTAAGTTATAATGCAGACAATAAGAAATTCAAATGACCCAAACCCAACCAAGAACAGAGCCACAAACAAGACCTAATCCTAGAAAAACAACCATGATGATAGCTGCAAGTTCTGCTTCTGACGCAAGAACCGTTTTGGGAGCCATGATCATTAGGACACTAGTGAGGTAGCCATTGGTGAGACCTAGCATAAACGTTAAAACAACCACTGGCACTTCTGTCCTAAGCCAATGCGGTCCACGTAGACACGCCGAGAACAGAGGATAAAAGAGA
Organism: Leavenworthia alabamica; assembly: GCA_000411055.1. Lineage (NCBI taxonomy): Eukaryota > Viridiplantae > Streptophyta > Magnoliopsida > Brassicales > Brassicaceae > Leavenworthia > Leavenworthia alabamica. Next base: position 45,577 of record KE156679.1, read on the forward strand.
AGCCTAACGATACAAGCCCATGTAGCTGACTTAATACTCTGCCATAGATAGAGTGCAGTGAGTGACTTGCCTATGAAATCGGAGATGTTGTACACTGTTATAAGCAAAATAGGGTACCAACTCTTAAGAACTTGGGACTTCAAATTCTCAGCTATGAATCCTGGAAATATTGATAAAGTAACAGTATAGATTATTAGAATCCCTGAAGCTGGCCACTTGATCTTCCTCCCAACTACACATATTGGCAGAGTCGAATACAAAGGTTGATGAAATTTGAGATGTTGCTGCATTACTGGTAACTTGTGAAGCACGTTACAGCAAATGAAACAGCATAGGAGAATGGTTGAGCTGACTATGAAATATGAATGAGCACTGGTTCGTAGCCCTTGTGGTGTCTGTGGCAGTGAAGCTTTAGTCGTAATCCTAAGTAAGGAGATGATAATACCTAAGCAAAACTGATTCAAGTTAGTGGAATAGGTCACTAGTGCATTAGGACAATTTCAATTGGGGACAAAAGAGTTTTACCTGAAGAGGCAGTGCCAGCAAAAATTGCTTGCATGTACCGTCTAGGTAGCTTTCCAGCTGAACCGATCAAACTTCCTCCGACCAAGCCATCAGCTAAACCACAGAGCACGACAGATCCAACCATCAAGAGGTAAGAAACATTCTCACTCTTTTCACCTTTCCAAACCCAATCTATAATAGGTGAAACCATCATGGAGATGATGAACATGGAAAACCCCAAGTTCATTTTCAGTCTATAGCTCAATCTTGTGTTCCAAGTAATCATCAAAACTAGAACAAGGACTGAACAGCTCATGTAAGCTACGGTGAAAGTCTTCTCCACGTGCTTGTCGGGATATAAGTAGCCAAAGTAATCAACGGCTGTGATCAAAGCGTTCCATGGTATTAAACTACCAGCACCCAACAAGAAATGGATCACGTACGCAACTCTGTAAGTGTCTCTCGTCTCAAGTTCTCCAACGATCACTTTCTCATCAGCCATTGTAATTCTAGTTTGCTTTAGGTTATGTTCTTGAAAGCTTTGTGATTGGTTTCGTTATAAAGCAATGGTAATGAAGATTTGATTAGATTGTTGTGAAGTTTAATGGTGGCGAGAACAACACGAGTCACATCTTACTGTTATTATTCGGAATTATGATTCTTTGATGGCTCTAGAGATCAAACACGAAACTACTATATGGTTTTGGGTGGGACACAAAACAGATGGGTTAGGATTAAAGTTGTTGCTTTGTGTATGACATTGGTCGGGACTCGTCTTTTCGATACCCTTATATTCCATTTAATACATATTTCATTTATTTTTCCACTCAAAACATTCAAAATATATAAATCTAATTTATAGGCCGTGCGAATTTTTAATGATAAAAATACGATTAAATAAAAAGTATTCGTAGGTCCTAACTACTGATTAGGTGTTTCCCAAGGCTCGCAATAATCAATGAGCGATTAGTTTCATAAACAAAAGTTATAACTTAATGAACACCGAAGGTTTGAGCCAATGAAATGCGAGATTTGGGACACTGAAGTAGCGAGAGCACAAGTTGTTGTCTGTTTCCGACACACAGCCCATACTTTTTTATTTGTAATTACTTAATATGTTGCCTTCTTCTTCGTGACCACTTAAGTCACTCGAATAAAATTTAATTTATCCCTTGCTTTCCATTCTTACTCTTTTCTTTTTTTTTCTGCCAATTCTCACGGTTTAGGTTTTGAATGCTATAATATATGTAGGGCAGAGTATATATATTCCCTTGATCTTGCATGCCTTCACACATGCGTCTGTCTATATTTCTTCTAAGATTGTATATAATTGATAACCGGCAAATTTGTTCAACGCCCCTAAAACGTTGTAATAGTACAAAAGATTACTCGTATATATAAATATTCGCATATCTATATTTATATAAGAAATTATTCGTGGAATTCCACTTCACCGCCCACAACTAAGAAAAATAAAATAAAAAAAGATAAGATAATAAAGAACGTTAGGAATTTTAGAATGGTAACATCTCGTGTAAGCCAAGTTAATGCATTTACCTGCAAGTGGGAAACACATATTTAAAAAAAAAACATTACAAAACAGATTGCTTCAGATATAAAACAACATTTTAACGAAATTAAGCAAATTACTATAATATGATTATTAAAGTTTATTTTGAATTTAACTTTCACATAAAAAAAACTCTTATGAATCGGGACCCACAAAGTGACAACTGTCTTCCAACACTTTCTAACCATTACATATCCAAAATAGCAGGTTAGTTCACTCATCAAAATCTCCCACTTGTCTTCCCATCAAAAATGTAAATTTTAAAGTTTATATTATATTTTTTTATAAAACTATTCCGTAGATCTAGATATGTTTGTTTGCCTTGGAAATAATATTATTATTTTTAAAATATTACTTCATTGGTAGCGTAAAAGAAATTCACGAAAGAAAACCAACTACTCTGTTACCATTACCATTATCATTGCTTCTCCTATATAAACACACTAACTTCACTCTCTCAATCCCAAAGGAAAAATAAAAAAATATAATAGAAATGATTCTCCAAAAAATGGCATTGGCCTCTATTCTCTTCTTATTCTTCTTTATTAGCAATAACAGCGTTTGCGTTCACAGCCGCGAAACCTTTGCTTGCGATACAAAAGACGCAGCAACAGCGACGCTGAGATTCTGTCAGCTGTCAGTTCCAATACCGGAGAGAGTAAAGGATTTAATCGGACGGTTGACGTTAGCCGAGAAAGTTAGCTTGTTAGGGAACACTGCGGCGGCGATTCCACGACTTGGAATCAAAGGATACGAGTGGTGGTCGGAAGCTTTACACGGCGTATCAAATGTGGGTCTCGGTACTAAATTCGGTGGGGTCTACCCTGCAGCAACCAGTTTTCCTCAAGTCATCACCACCGTTGCTTCCTTTAATGCTTCATTGTGGGAATCCATCGGACGGGTGAGATTATTTCTCTCTTACTAGTACACTCTCTCTTTTATCCATTAAATAGAAACACTGTTTATTTTATTTTAATTCATTTTATTTTTTGTGACTGATCTAACAACTATTTAATTTTCAATATTTTTTCTGTGAAAATGACGTAAGTAATAATGTTGATTATTTTTCAACAGCTATACTATTATTTAACTATTGGTGCCATTTTTTCTTGAAAATAATATATTTTCTCTAAATGTCACTAATAATTCATTTATTTTGTAGTTTTGATTTGTCCGATACTTTTCATGCTAATAACGTAGGCAAGAATCTTTTATCAAACCACCGCCATTTAAAGTAACCTTTTATGATTAAAATTATATTTAAAGCAACTTGCTTTAAATATTATTCTTTCCTTGGTTTTTGTTTTATACCTCCAATTTATGACAAAGATCTGCTTAATGTTTTTTAATAATTGGATTGAATTATTAATATTTATAAATGACTAGGATTACATATAAAAACATTTAATGTACTATATTTAAACAATAAAACAGGTGAGGAAATGAAATCTGAACTTATCGTACTTTTGCTATAATCAAGACATCAAGTTGCCCGATGCTGTCAACTTGCAACTAGTCAAGCGCATTTTATCATTATATATCTACCACGACTAAATTACGCTCTGTGTATGCGCAGGTTGTATCAAATGAGGCCAGGGCTATGTATAACGGTGGTGTTGGTGGGCTTACTTATTGGAGCCCAAATGTTAACATATTGCGGGACCCACGTTGGGGACGTGGACAGGAAACTCCCGGTGAAGACCCTGTCGTAGCAGGTAAATACGCAGCGAGCTATGTCAGAGGTTTACAGGGAAACGACCGTAGCCGGTTAAAAGTCGCTGCTTGTTGCAAACATTTTACAGCTTACGATCTCGATAACTGGAACGGCTTCGATAGATTCCATTTCAACGCTAAGGTCTTTTTATTTTTCTTGTGTTTCTCTTCATTTTATTTTATTATTTTATCTTTTTTTGTTCTCATGTGTTTGGGTTTCAAAGGTAAGCAAGCAAGACATAGAAGACACGTTCGACGTACCGTTCCGTATGTGTGTGAAGGAAGGTAACGTTGCGAGCATTATGTGTTCGTATAATGAAGTTAACGGCGTTCCGACGTGTGCTGATCCTAATCTCTTAAAGAAGACCATACGCTCTCAATGGGGACTCAACGGGTAAGATCACGCCACGTCATTTTTTAAAACACTCAAATAACTGATTCGTGAATACTGTTGACCGTTGACATCTAGTATATTTCTTCAACAGGTACATTGTGTCCGATTGCGATTCTGTCAAAGTTCTATATGATACGCAGCATTACACTGGTACTCCTGAAGAAGCTGCCGCTGATTCCATCAAAGCTGGTACTTAATAGTTTCTCGTTAAACATATATCGGACGAAGTCAAATTGATTCCATCTCACAAAAAAAGTTACCCGATTGATAGTTTCAATAAATAGGCTTTAGTTTAATACTCTCCTTTTTTGGCTAAATTGTAGAAATTTCATTTTTGAATGTTTTTTTTTAAATTGTATATTATGTAGGCTTGGATTTAGATTGTGGGCTGTTTCTTGGAGCCCATACAATCGATGCGGTGAAGAAGAACTTGTTGCGAGAGTCAGATGTGGACAATGCTTTGGTCAACACACTAACAGTTCAAATGAGGCTAGGCATGTTCGACGGCGATATAGCGACGCAGCCCTATGGACACCTTGGACCGGCACACGTGTGTACACCGGTTCACAAGGGCCTAGCTCTCGAAGCAGCTCATCAAGGAATTGTCCTTCTCAAGAATCGCGGACCATCTCTACCTCTTTCGCGTCACCGTCACCGAACCGTCGCCGTAATCGGACCGAATTCTGACGCTACAGTTACAATGATTGGTAATTACGCAGGGATTGCTTGTGGTTATACTAGTCCTGTTCAAGGAATAGCCGGTTATGCACGAACTCTTCACCAAAAAGGTTGCGCAGACGTACATTGCATTGATGATAGATTGTTCAATGGTGCGGTTGAAGCGGCTCGTGGAGCTGATGCGACGATTCTTGTGATGGGTTTGGACCAGTCAATTGAAGCTGAGTTTAAGGACAGAAACAATTTGCTTTTACCTGGGAAACAACAAGAACTTGTCTCTAGAGTTGCTCGGGCCTCGAAAGGCCCAGTTATATTGGTATTGATGTCTGGTGGGCCTATAGATGTATCTTTCGCAGAGAAGGATCGAAAGATTTCTGCAATTGTTTGGGCCGGGTATCCGGGTCAAGAAGGTGGAACCGCAATCGCCGATATATTATTTGGCACTGCAAATCCCGGAGGGAAACTTCCGATGACTTGGTATCCGCAAGATTATTTAACGAATTTACCAATGACGGAAATGTCGATGCGACCTATCAAATCGAAGCGGATCCCAGGTCGGACATACCGGTTTTACGACGGTCCGGTTGTTTACCCGTTCGGGCATGGTTTGAGTTACACGCGTTTCACTCACAATATAGCCGACGCACCTAAAGTGATTCCTATAGCAGTTCGTGGTAGAAACGGCACCGTTTCAGGGAAATCAGTCCGTGTGACGCACGCTAGGTGTGATCGCCTCTCCCTTGGTGTCCACGTGGATATTACTAACGTTGGGTCGAGAGATGGGAGCCATACGATGCTTGTATTCTCAGCTCCGCCAAGTGGAGAGTGGGCTCCGAAAAAACAGTTAATTGCTTTTGAAAGAGTACACGTGGCGGTCGGTGAGAAGAAGCGCGTGCAGGTGAATATACACGTGTGTAAGTATTTAAGTGTAGTGGACCGAGCCGGGAACCGAAGGATACCGATCGGTGATCATGGGATTCATATTGGAGATGAGACCCATACGGTGTCGCTTCAAGCTTCTACTCTTGGAATCATCAAGTCTTGACTTTGTTTTTTAAATGTTTGGTTTTGTTACAACAATGATTCTTAAGAAATTTAAATGTTTCTAAATGAACAAATTAGATTGTTGTATTACATAATCGATTGATGTAAGAAAAAAAGGAATGTCTGATTCTAATGATTGAAAAATCAGATTTTAATAATTGAAAAATCAGATTGACAAGCCTTCCAATTACGAGTTAATATCTTACTTTTTTCTTTCCTATAATTTTTTAAATAATATGGCTGTTATAGTAAAATAAATGATACCTTAATTTTGAACGTGTAATATATACATACATGATTTTGGAACAATACATACATACATACTAACATGGCCCTCCCTTTTTGTCACACATTCTTAAAAATAAACAACTGTTTAATATTAGGCCCCTTTAGTTCCTTCATAGCGTTTATGCACGAAACCAATGCATCTAACAGAAAAAGGCCTCCAATTGGCCCAACATACAAAAAATATAAATAATGAATTATCTAAACCGGCAATAACCAAAACTCGATCTAAACCGGTATAAGCATACGGCCAAAACCCGCCAAAAGCAACTTTTCAACGGAAACTAAAGATGTTGAAAGCTCCAAGGAACAACAACTTAACCGGAAACAAGAGAACAACGATCAAAGGCATATGTTGAGACGCCACAAGGCGGCTAAATCTCTGCAACGACTTTTTTCCTGTCTTCATCATCCCTGAGAAATCCTGACCGTTGATTTGGCCGTTACTGATCGCAATCCCTGAGCTCCCGCTTTCTCTAGCCACCAGAATTGGCCACCAAAGACTCTGTCGATGCTCCCTTTTTGCTCTCCTTATCTGATTCACTTCTTTCCTTATTACATTCCTAACTGCTTTCAGATAGGAGTTCATGTCGTGGTCTCTTTGGATTGTTCCGCCAGACCCATAAGCTGCTCTGTCACCGAGAATCTCGAGAGGATGCGGTGTGTTCAAGAAAACCGTCTGTGCGGCTCTTAACCTTTGCTCCTCCTCATTATCCGGCGATTCAAATTCACCAGTTAGAAGATATAAACCGTTCCCCGGTGGAAGAAGATCGTGCCCGGGTGAGAATGTCTCATCCGGTTGAAGAATCAGAAGCTCGCCCATTGGAGTATACAACATACTCTGCAAGAAAATGTCATAAACTACAACAATTCTGCAATATAGCTACATAATCTATGATAAATTGTAGCTATAGTACCTGTTTATTAAGACAAGGATGGGTACGGAAATTTCCATTAACAGCTTTGAGTAGCTCGGCAACATGGTAAGGATAGTTACAAGAGAAAGCTCTTGGGACAATGTCACGATGCATTGTGATAGCTTGAACATGGCTTTTAGGCAATCCAAGTTTTTTAAGAAGACGGTCGCCTCCACATAATACAAATGGGGCACCAAAAGTTATAACCGGGAGTAAAGAAGAAGCCGGCACTTCGCCTCGAACCAGTAACATAAGGTTTAGCAATAACGATAAGCTCCCGCCTAACGAATGTCCTGTGAAACGGAATTTAGCACTGGTCCCATGGGTATTAATATGGGCTTTAACTTCAGGTAGCATTTGTTCATACATTCCTTTTGCAGCCTCGTATATTCCTCTGTGTACAATCACACCAAGTCCCTTTATAGATCAAAAAACAGGTCTTTGTAAGTTAGTAATCAAACAACTTTTGTTTCTGAAATTTCTGGAATTTAAAAGGGAAAAAAGTACCTCAAATTCAATAGGTTCAAAGAGTAAGTTAGCTTGCCAGGAAGCTAAAGATTCTGATCCCTACAAGCAATTTTACAATTTTCAATAACACGTAAGAAAAATGAAATCTGAGTTTTGAGCTGTTTATTATCTTTGCTACCTGAATCACAATGAATCTAGTGTGAGTTTGATCATCATCACATATAAACCAATCACAAGGAGACGAAATCGTTGATTTCAAATCATCTGCAACTGCTTGTTTCACATCTTCCTTAGCAGCAACAACAGAAGTAACAGAAGTAACAGCCTCTGATGATAACTCAACATTTGCCAAATTCCCATCATTTTTGTCCGAATTCTCGGTTTTCAATGAAGAATTGAAAGGAAGTATGTTATTGGTACGAGAATGAAGGTAAGAAGCAGCTGATGCAACTATATCATATGCAGCAGATGCACTAATCTTTCGACCTTTGTTCTTCTCTTCTTCAACTTCTTCTTCCTCATTTGGCTTAGTCTCACCTGAAACTTCACCATTCTTAGCTTTTAATGCCGATTCTGTTTTTTCAGCTGATGAAGTTACATATCTAAGACCGTAATATTTCGAGAGATTCGCAGGCTGCAAGAATAATGCCAAAAAATTCGTGATTCGATTCAATGAATCTAATGAAGTTCAAAAAAAGTAAAAATTCGAACCTTTATTTTTGAAATTGAATAAGCCAAGTTTCCCAAATAAGACATTTGGGCATAAAGTTTAGATTCAGACAACGAAACCCTCTTGAGCAATCTCGAGAAAGATTCTCGATCGAGCTGAAATTTATTAGTTTCGTCACCATCATCTTCCAAAATAGAACATACATCGCATCCACCATCATCATCAGCTACTACGGCGTCCTCTGATTTCTCCTCATCCTCTTTCTCTTCATCACCTTCTTCTTCGTCTTCGTCTACTCCATCTCTCCACATAGATTGCACATCTAAGATCTTCAAAACCCAGCTCCCATTTCGCCTCTCCGTTTCCATTTCCACCGCCGTCGTATCCTCCACTATTGGCTTTCTCGAATCGCCTGAATCAACCAACACAGCATCGTCTAAAGCCAACCCACTTCGTCTCCTCGATGCAATTCCTCCGCCACGAGACCAAAACGGCGTCAATGGGGACTTAAAAGAGAATCCAAAAGGTCCACTTTTTTGCGATGGTGCTGTTGCTGTTGCTCTGACTTCAACACCACAACCGCTTACGCCGCCTCCAACAGCTTTGATCGCTGGAATTACGCCGTGTAAACCGGTGTTCAAACACAAACTGTCCATTGTCTTAAAAAAGCTTTTTTTAATCTTCCTCTGCTTTGGGAACGTCTATTTGGTTCTTCTTATTCTCAGTTAAGTTTATTTAACGATCTTTTTACAATTTCTTTGGAATGTGAATTGCACCCACAAAAATAAATAGGATTGAGAAAATTTAGATACGGCAAGAAAAAATTGTTTATCAGCCGAACAGATCGCTGAAGAAGAAAATTCTGTGTGAGATCTATTTAATGCTATATTTTCGATTTTCTATTTTAAATAGAAAAGAAGACTTTTTTTTTTTTGCTTTCCCTGATATTTATTTTTTTATAGATTTTTTCAGTATCTCTCTATTGATGTGATGTATTTTAAAAGGTTGGAAAGAAATTGTATAAAATGAAAAAAATCGTCGGGAACGTTGGAACGTCGTCGTTTAGTTTAAGCATACGTGTAAAACGCGTGAGTTATCCGCTTACCACGTGTTACCCCACATGGGACCCATCACAGTCGAGTTGGTTCATAATATTTGCCGACTTGAGCCAGGAATTTCGAAATTAATATATCTTATTGAAGGGAAATATTTATAATATGAATATTTTAGTTATTTATAGGGCAATTATCAAAAAAATCCCAAATTAATTTTAATTTTCACAAATATCATCAAAATTAATTTAAGATAAAATTAGCATTTAATAATTCAATTATTATATTATATTTTTAAAAATTACACAAAACCCAAACAATAAATATTAAACACAACCATTAAATACTCAATCCAAATAATAAAAAACAAAAATCAACCACTAAATACTCAACCCAAACATTAAATTAAAAATATGATTTTAATAAAAAATAATATTTATATCTAATTAAAAAATTAATATAATTTGTCCCAAAAACTATAAATGATGGTATTAAAAAAAATTACTCTTATTTATATTCATTTATTTCAGATGACAAAAATATTTGAAGTTATCAAGTTTTCATAATTTATTGAATGGAATATATAAATAATTATCATTACTTTGTGAAATATATTTCAAGTTATTCATTTTAACAAGGGCATTTTTTAAAAGTACTATCATATTAATTTTAATTTTCAGAAATACCATTAATATTAATTTAAGACAAAATTAATATTTAATAATTCAGTTAAATTAAATACTAGATTATATTTTTGATAAATTACACAAAATTCAAACAATAAATATTAAATCTAATCATTAAATACTCAATCAAAATAATAAAAAATTAAATCCAACCACTAACTATTCAACCATTAAATTAAAAATATAATTTTAATAAAAATGATATTTATATACAATTAAAGAGATTAATGTAATTTTTTCTCAAAAACTATAAATAATGTTATTAGAAAGAGTTACCTTTTTAACAATTTAACTTAATTTACGAGCAATAAGAGAAAAAAGATTTTGAAGTTATAAAAATTTAAAATGGAAGTTTCGTAGGACGTCCGAGACAAGAGGGAAGACTGCCACGTCAGACATTTATAAATGGATATAGGTGGACAAACCATGTGACGTGTTCCAAGATTTTGGGTTCTATCCAGTGAGACACGTGGCGTTATTAGATAGCTGACCCGCATTGTCTTTTACTGTTGTGTGCTTGCATGTCTTGTTGGTTGCTTCTTCGTGAGGTTAAATCCAAAATTAAATCATCAAGTACTTGCACGAAATTATGTCTCTCTTTTCAACTTTAGATCAACAATGTTATTGTCATGATACATTTCAAATACATTGAAAATATATAAATTTAGATAATATATAGCTTGTTTAAATACATGAATAGTTAACGTGAACGGAAACCTCTTAATTTATTGAACCGCTCTATTTAGTATTTACAAATCTTGGTTATTAGAATATTTGAATATGAATGGGCTTTAGAATAAACCTATACAAGTAATTGGTGAAGTTCATACAAATGAGCCTTTTTTATAAGCCCAAAACTTCATATAGAAAAAGTGTGTATATCAGCCCTATATTAGTTTTACAGAAGTCTCTTGTTTATTCCCTTTCATCAGCATCGACGATTTGCCTCGAACACTTCTACCGGCTTAAGCTTCTTCCGTCAATCTATCTCTGGTGAGTTCTCTATTCTCACTTTTACACACTCGAATTTTCATTCCTTATCCAGTTGCGGCGAGTATTGTGATAAAGCACTTACCATCTTCGATTTCTCTCCGATGGCTGTTTATGATATAGCTCTCTGGTTTTGATTCTGTGGAATCAATAATATAGGATCGAATTTTTCTATTAATTTAGTTAGTTTTCTGAAATCTGCCAAAAACCTAGGGTTAGTATTCGACTAAATCAGAGCTAATTTTGTGGTAATAGCTGTCATTCAAGGATTAGAGTTTTACTGTGAGGAGGAAGAAGAAGATGAGTAACACAACGGCAGCAGCAACAGCGGCGTCATCTTCTAAATCAAAAGCTGCGGGAACTTCTCAGGCGCCGGAAAAGCGTAAAAGCCTCTTCCAAAAAGAATGTAAATTATCTTAACATTATGTTGATGCACAACACAGATAATAACTAAATCTTTATGAATGAATGGTTTTTGAATTTTATTATTTTGATTTTGATGATATTTCCAGTGCAGCATATGATGTATGGATTTGGCGATGAGCAAAACGTAAGCTCTCTTCTATTCAATGATTTGTTCTATATATATAATCTTTGTTTTTGAATCCTGATACTAATGTCTTAGCCTCTTCTGTCTTCAGCCGCTTCCAGAGACTGTGGCTCTTGTAGAAGACATTGTTGTGGAATACGTCACAGATTTGGTATTATTAAGCTTCTCTTTTTTTTCTTTTCTTGTGATGATTCATCTCTTAACAAGTAGCTAACCAGGAAGTAAATGGTTTAATGTCAGACACATAAAGCTCAAGAAATTGGCTCAAAGCGAGGAAGACTATTAGTTGATGACTTCTTGTATCTAATTCGCAAGGTAATTTCTTTAACTACAGAGATCTAAGACTGAGACTAGCTAATACGTTTTTGTATGCCTGACTTGATCCGGTTTTATGCCAGGATTTGCCAAAATTGAACCGGTGTAGAGAACTTTTGGCAATGCAAGAAGAGCTGAAACAAGCTCGTAAAGCTTTTGATGTTGATGAAGATCTAAAGCAAACTCTTGGGAATGATTGATCTTTTCAAATCAGTTTTTTAGTTTGTTAGCTTATGAAACTCAAGACTGTAACTGGGATTACCTATCAAATGGAAATTAAATTTAGATACAATTTCATCTTTTACCGATGATGACATGTTCTTACATTGATCAAAGCCCGTCAATGTTGCGATGATCTCTATGTAATTTAGGTCAAATTTTTATGTCTAAGTGTTCACTTTCTATAGTTTTTATCTAGATCTGACAAGTAAAATTGTATATATTATTAATAAAAATGTGCTAATTTTTTCACTATTTCTTAATACACTTTCACCAAAATTGAAAAATAAAATAAACAGTGGAAAATTAGATTGATACACTTTTGATAATCATATCATACAACGTCATTGTGTTCTTTGTATTGCAAATAAGAGATTTGCCTCTGCAACTTCATCTGCGCATAGAAGTTAGCAATGAACTCCTCTGCTCTAACATCTACACCCTTTTCTTCTTCATCCTCTTGATCATTCCTAGCCGTACGATCACTTATCTCATTACAAGAATCATTGTAGTAGCCGTAGGATCTAATATCATCTTGATCGTTCAATTCGAACTCATAGTCAAAATCAACAGGAGGAGCAATGCAAGGTAAGAGGAACCTCATGGATGTAGGTCGATGCATCTTAACGTTAAAAATAGGCGTCTCGTCAAATGAGAGCTGTTTCTCGCAGTAACGTGAGAGATAACGGTCGTTATCATTGTCGTTATGATGACTTAGGGCTTTGAGATGCTTGGAGAACAAGGTACGGAGATCGAACATGTGATATCTCTTAAAGATTCCACCTTTTCTTCCCCAGAGAAGAGCCATTCTCACAAGACGCCAAGCTCTTTGTGTGGAGATTGATCTGCTTTTCTTCTTCGATTCCCCCATTATTTCGTTTTAGTTGCTCTTTTGATGGGATTTTCGATAAACAATGAGCTCTTTTACTTTTGACTTCACTTCTTTGGCTTTGTGTTTTTGCTGTTTTGGTTGTTAAGGTGATTGTGATGAATGAAGTTGTGATACTTATGTCTCTATATATATATATGCAGATCAGTCGACGCGGATAGATCGAGAGATTGATGTATAATATTCAATAAAATAAAAATGGTTAAGGACCAAATAATATAAACTTTATTTTCGCATAAACTGGATTTTAAGTGGGACCTGGTCCGTGAGAGCTGTACGCGGTCAAGATCTGAGCTGTTACGTTTTGTTTTGTTTTCTTTCTTTCGTATTGTTTTTTGTTTTTTTTAGTGTGTTTTATTTTCTCCTTTCTAGTAAAGCGAATGTTATATTCACAGTTTGAAATCTGTATTAGTTATTAAAAATAGAAAATTAACTAAAGAATCGTAGTCGGTCTTTTTAAAATATAGCTTTTTGCAAAGGCTCTTATTATAAGATCAATATGTGTTTAAGGATACTTGTTTCCGTTAGAGTACCCAATCGAAAAGAAGAGAGATAACTTATGGCTGATAACTTTTGATACTTAACTACTAAGTTCAATAATCAATAAAATAATTTCATTATTGAAGTTGATAATAACGGTGGAATTACAGTGGAACCTTCGTTGTAATAAAATACTAATAAACTTAGAAATAATCAGAGATTTGTACTTTTCTATAATAAACCTTTTTAGTTTGATTGATTTAGTTGAATAATGTCTGCCTCACTTTAATTTTCACGCGAGGACTTGTATCATCATAGATTTTGTTATGTACTTTTCGTAGTTTAAACCTTAAAATCATCAACAACTATATTATAAAAAAGGTCACTAACAATTTTAAGATTAAAAATACATAGACATTAGATTTTCTATTTGAAAGTTTTAAATCAGTATATTATAGAAGACAAATTTAATACGTTCCAATGAAAAAAATTAAAAAACTGAATGTATTCAAAACATCAAATACCGATATTAGGTTGTGTTTCTTTATTCTTCTTCCGGTAATGACGGCAACAAAAGCGCGCTGTTTCTAGTTACGACGTTAAAAAGATTCTACTTCTTTTAATTCCTAAACAATTTAATCTCTTGTAATTTAGCCCCAATATTTCAAAATAATCATTTATACCCTCAATTTACACAACACATAAATAGAGATCGTTTGCACACAATATTCATTCCTCCACGGAATCTTTATTCATAAAAATAAAAAATCTCTCTTCCTGTTTTTTTCAGGAAGAATTTTTTTTTATTTTTATTGGAATTTTCTTCATTTTTTCTTTTGATTAATTTATGGAAACAGAAACTGAGAATGGTGGTGACCAACAATTAGAGATAGAGAACACAAACAAGACCATGACGAAGAAAAAGTTAACACGTGGTATGCACGTGTTCTCCGCCGTCATGTTTTTGCTTCGTCGTCGGAAAAGGAGAAAGTCCTTCAACACGGGGTTTTGGAGACGAGTGGTTGAGTCCGTACGTAAAGTCCGTTCTGAAATTACGATAATGCCACCGTCCAGTTTCATTAATACAACAATTGTACTCCCTCCTCCGGCGACAGAGAAGCTCAAAGACGGGTGTGGTGATGGTGATGGTGATGATGATGATGATGATCATGATGAATCCGGTGATCGTTTAACGGAAGTTACTGAGGTTTTTAAGGCGGCTTCTTCATCATCATCTGGAATATCGGGATATGGATCCGCCATGTCGTTACGTGATTTGGGTTATCGTGGTAATGATGATGATGATGACGACGAAGACGATGATGAAGATGATTGTTATAGTGATGTGGATGGAGGAGATGATATGATAGATGAGAAAGCTGAGGAGTTCATCTTGAAATTCTATGAGCAAATGAAGATGCAAAATCAGGTTTACTTTGATCGTTGCAAAGCGAAAGGGATCATCATTAACTGATCATTTAATTAACATCGTATTATCTATGATTTACATCATCATCATCATCATCATCATCATCATCATCATCATCATGTATGGATATGGGAATATGAACAATGTCTCGTGAATTGATTAATTTGGTCATCATCATCTTCAGATTTCTTGGTCGATTTCGTTTTTGGTATCATAACTTAATTTCATTCCTATAATTTTTTATTCTTTTGTTTTGTACTATGTGAGTGTATTTCAATTAATTAATGAAAATAGGAAAGTCAAAAATATGTATGCGTTACATCTAATATAACTTTTTTGATTTGATTGTTTAGTTATTCCATTGCATTTATTATCAATCGGAAATAGGTAACTTAGCTTATTTTGACTCGTTCATCGAATTAAATTATTTTCGGAAATTGAAGATCTGCGGGCTCTAATATAGTAGGTTCATATAAGAATACGGCCCATTGAGTAGAAGTTGGGCCAATATTGGACTACTTTATTATTTGTAAAAACCTCTTGAATAAAATTGCGCGATACTTTATAGACGTTGAGATTCAAATTCAAAAGTTATGGCAATCTCGTGATTAACACTAAACCTAATCCCAAAATCGTCCTTTGACCGTCCTTGAACCGTAGCCTCCTAAACTCCCAGACGTCATACTGTATAAATACTCGCATCACTCCAAAACCCTTATTTTATCTCACTTTGTTCGGTTGAGTCTGCAAATCAAAAATCTCAGTCGATCACAGTTAGGGTTTCGAATCTAATCGATTCGTTATTCTCTTCGCCTCTTTTCTTTTGATTTTATAAAAAGACGATGTCTTACAGACCGAGTGCAAAGACGGAGGTTCGAAAGAATAGGTATAAGGTAGCAGTGGACGCCGATGAAGGTCGCCGGAGACGGGAGGATAACATGGTGGAGATTAGGAAGAATAAGAGAGAGGAGAATTTGCAGAAGAAGAGACGTGAAGCTGTAACTTCTTCCTTTGCATCGGCTACGCAACAAGGGAATGGTTTCTCCTCGTCGGCAAATAGAGTATGTGCTTTGTGTTTTTTTTTTTCTTTTTCAGATTTAAACTGATGATTTTGATTCAGATCCGTGTTTAGGTATTATTAGAGGATTGAATTGAAAACCTTCTGGTCTAGTTAGTTATTTAGATAATATAAAATTAGATCCATGAGGACTGAATTTTGAAGTATAGATAACCCTAAACCCTAATTTAAAGCCTGCATTGCTTAGAGATCGGATAATATGAAAATTAAAGCAAAGTCTAAGCCTTTTTCTTACTATTGCAGGTGGAGAATATACCACAGTTTGCTGTTGGAGTTTTGTCTGAGGATAGAGATTTACAATTGGAGGCGACGACTGGCTTTAGGAAATTGCTTTCAATTGGTCTGTGATTTACATATTATGATCATATAGATGATGATCAATATCTTTCTCTTATATTGATGGGGTTTTGGTTATGCTTATTGATTTTTCATTTTTCTTGTAGAGAAAAGTCCTCCTATCAATGATGTTGTTAAAGCTGGTGTGGTTCCTCGCATTGTGCAATTTCTTTCCAGGAATGACTTCCCTGAACTTCAAGTGAGAGAGTCTGCATCTTTATATTGACTGTTTAGTTTCTTTGTTTTGATTTTACATATGTTGATTTTCTTTTGCTGTTTGTTTCTGCGTCTACTACTATAGTTTGAAGCGGCCTGGGCGCTCACAAATATTGCTTCAGGGACATCTGAGGATACCATGGTCATTATTGATAGTGGTGCCGTCCCGTTATTCATCCAACTCCTCAGCTCAGGAAACGACCAAGTCCGAGAACAGGTGCTATTCTAATTCACTTTCATTTGTTTTTATTGTCTTCTCAAAGCAACTGTTAGATCAAAGTGTCAATTTGATGATCTGTTTCGCATTCCTGAAAATTCTTGTCTTCTCTTGATTAATTACAGGCTGTGTGGGCACTGGGTAACGTTGCTGGTGACTCACCTAAATGCCGTGATATTGTCTTGGGTTTAGGTGGCATGGCGGCTCTTCTGACTCAGTTTAATGACCACTCAAAGCTAACCATGCTAAGGAATGCTACATGGACATTGTCAAACTTCTGTAGAGGGAAGCCGTCGCCTTCATTTGAGAAGGTTTCCTTTGCTCTATTAACCAATTTGAAGTGCCTTCATAACTGTATCTTGATCTGAGCATTGCTTTTTGTTGAATAGACACAACCAGCTTTACCTGTTCTTGAGCACCTTTTGCATTTAAATGACGAGGAAATTCTCACAGATGCATGCTGGGCTCTCTCATATCTCTCAGATGGTAACAACGAGAAAATTCAAACTGTTATCGACTCAGGCGTTATCCCTCGCCTTGTTCTACTCTTATCGTAAGTATCTTTATTTTTAGCAGCAAATTGTATATTATTCTTAATTTACATATATTTTAATATGATCTTTATATTCTTCTCAGTCATCCATTGCCAACAGTTCTGATTCCAGCTCTCCGCACCATTGGTAATGTTGTAACTGGAGATGATTTGCAGACTCAGGTGCTAATAACTCTCTTTACCTTATCTTATATATAAAATATGTCCTATGGCTTTGAAGTTTGAAGTAGATCATCTAAAGTCTTCTCCATACATAAACAGGCGGTTCTTAACCATCAACCGCTTCACAGTCTCTTGAACCTCTTGACAAACACATACAAGAAGAGTATCAAAAAGGAAACTTGCTGGACTATCTCAAACATAACAGCTGGAAACACAAGTCAGATTCAAGTGAGTTTACTTACCATCTACAAATAGCAATGTCAAAAATCGATTTTTCCATTTACAAAAGATATTTAACGTTGGAAAAATTGGTGTGCAGGAAGTGATTCAAGCAGGTATTGTTCAGCCTCTGATTCAGCTGCTTCAGAACGGTGAATTCGAAGTTAAAAAAGAAGCTGTTTGGGCAATTTCTAATGCTACTTCTGGTGGCAATCATGATCAAGTCAAGTAAGAACAAAAAAAACAACATTTGTTTTGCAGTATTGTTTTAATACCTCTCTATCTTATAATTGAAAGTTTATTTAATTCCTTGTATAGGTTTCTTGTGAAGCAAGGCTGCATCAAACCACTCTGTGATCTCCTCTCGTGTCCAGATCCAAGGATCGTCATAGTGAGCTTGGAAGGTCTAGAGAACATTCTCAAAGTAGGTGAATCAGAGCAGAATCTAGGCAAAACAGGAGACGTTAATCTCTACGCACAGATGATTGAAGACGCAGAAGGTTTGGAGAAGATAGAGAATCTTCAGAGTCATGATAATACTGATATTTACGAGAAAGCTGTGAAAATCCTAGAATCATATTGGGCTGCAGAAGATGAAGATGATGATTGTGGTGTCATTGCTGATGAGAATTTTCCGTCTTCCGGTTTCCAATTCGGAAACCACAATGGCAAAGGATTCAGCTTTGGTGGAGAGTAATGTGGAAATCAAACAGATTCTTCTAAGTTCTCTCTCAAACATTTCTGAAAATTTTATGTGTTCCATTTTCTTGTCTTATTTTTATTGTTTTGGAAAAATGTTTTTCTACATTATTTTTAAATTCTGTTTTTTTTTTTCTTTAAATTAAACTTTATAAATGAGACATTTAGGTCGAATAAAAGCTCAAATCTGCAGAAGAATATGTTCGAACATTGTGGTTTAGAGTTATGAGATGGTCCAAAAGGAAGATTTGTTCTTCAATCAAAGCTGTAAAAATGAATTGGTATCAGATTCCAAAGTATTTGCTTTTAAGGTTCTCTATACTAAAAAAAGTCAAGTTTCTACCCTTAAAAAAGCCACAAATTTGTGTGCATTTGATAAACTTAAGAATTTATTTCATTTCATGTTAACGAATGGAGTTACTCTGTTTCTTCACTCTGTTTTTAATATCACAATCTGCTGCATTGATGATAACAGTGAAAACAGAGATTGAGTGTGCAATGTGCTTAGAATGTGAAAATCCATGTGATCAGCCACCTCCGCCACTTGAAGTACTATGTCCTCCACCACTTCCTCCGCCTCCACCGCCAGTAGAGATTTTCTGTCCTCCACCTCCNCCAAATAGGCCAAAACCACCGATCATTATCACCACCGCTACAGCATCCCCGGAGATTCGTGCTAACATCAGCTTAGTAATTGCTCTCGCCTTTCTTGTTTCGTCTCTGTTTCAATAATCTTTGTAGACCGATGTCTTCGCCATTCTTTCCTTGTTCATTTGCGTTTTGTAGAACATTTCAATAAAAAACTATTATTACAAGTCCACTCTTTAAACTCTCTGTCTTCTACAATAATAGTCAACAATTCTTGGGAAATTTTCTATAACATGTAAGAGCTGTGACTACTTTGGAAATGGTAATTATAATAATATCTGATTACAAAGATGAATGAAGCCTAGATATAAAGAAAGAACTTTCATGCCTTGTACCCAAAAATCAAGGGAACTGAAACTGCATATAGTCTTGCTTCCCAGAAGGAGGGTTTATATAAACCCAAAGCAAAGACACAATAATTGACAACAGACCTGACCACACAAACACTATCGTTGGAACTTTCCCTTTTCTTCCCATCAATCCTTTTGCAAATGGATAAAGATGACAAAGCACCCAGAAGCTGAAGAACACTCCTCCTACAAGCTTACTCCATTGCGGAAACGGACTATACAGAGTCCTTGCTACTCCCACTGCTATAGCTATTATATTCACCATCATGATTGTTAGTGGAGGAACCATCAAAAAGCTCCATTTCACAATATACAGATCTGCATACTCGTCTTCTCCATCTTCAGGTGTAGATGACTTGGAAGTCAAGGTAAAAGAGATATCTACTCCTGCAATTACTTTGAGAAGACCTTGAAGAACAGCTGCAGGATGTGCACTTGTACCTCCAATGACCCAGAATTGTTCATTTCTCCACCATTCATGGAGAGTTATGCCTGACCATTTGATCTCTAGGAGTGATAACATACAGAGCGTTAGTGTTATTGAGAGGAGGAAGATCAAGAACGTTATGTCGAGTGATTGGACTATGAATTGACCCGAGAATAGCGAAACTGCAGGGAGGATGCAATAGACGATGAGGAACAGTGATGTGAATGGATACATTCCAACATTGAAGTAAGCTACTCTCTGTAAAAACTTCATCCTTCTTGTTGCGAATATAGCGTTGTTCCTAGAGAAAAAGATCTCAACAGATCCTGTTGCCCATCTAAGAACCTGATGAAGCCTATCCGTTAGATTGATCGGAGCTGTTCCTCGGAAAGCGTCTCGTTTCGTGACACAGTAGATTGATCTCCATCCTCTGTTGTGCATTCTATAACCTGTGACTACATCTTCAGTCACTGATCCGTAGATCCATCCAACTCTTTTGCCCCATTCTGTTTTGTCTTCGTAAAAGCAAGAAATCACACTGATTGCTTCAGCTACAGTGGCTGCATCAAGTGGTTCTCGTGGGACAGCAAGTGATCCAGCTGGTCTACTGTTCTTACCTTTGCCTTGCAAGTCTTGTAAGAGCCTTCCTTGGTATTCAGCAACCGGGATTGAAGCAACGAAAGAGTTTGAGTTACCGAATCTCTTTGGGAGAAGCAGAGACTCAATATCTCCATCATCATTCTCTTCTTCTTTGTTGTATTCTCCATTCATTGTCAAAGATATTTCATCATCTTTCTTCATTGTAGGTTTTGGTTTCCTTAGAGATAGCTTCACTTTTCTTCTTCCGAGCCAGCCATGGTGCTCCGTTGCTCTAGGCGGGCTAAAACCATATAGAGCTGTTCTGCGGAAGATGCAGCCAGTGCCCACGTACATAGGACCTTGAAGTCCATCCAAAGCTCTCATACTAACATCAAAGAAGACTGTGTTGTGGTTTGCATAACGGTCGTTTAGGTCGATACCTTCAAACCTCTGAGGGAACTGAACATAGCAGATTCTATCGCCTCCTCGATCAAGCATGAAGCACATTCCTTCCCTCAGAGCCATGGAGTTATAGATGTAGTGGTCACAATCAAGATTGAGGATGAATGGGCCATTTGACATGATTGCGCTGGTTCGGACTAAAGCATTCATGGCTCCTGCTTTCTTGTTGTGATCATAACCTGGCCGCTTCTCTCTCGACACATAGACTAGCATTGGTAGCCTGATGTCAACGTCTGTAGTATCAATCAAGTTCTCAGAGTCTGCTTCTGCTCCATATACTGGTTCAGCATTTGGAGGAGCCAACATTGCCTGCAAACACATTTTCTTAGCACAAACGTGATAACATGAAACCATAGACATTAGTTAACAAGCTTGACAAAAGATGTTACCTGGATGATTCCAGCATGGTCTCCTCGAGAGTTATCAATTTCTCCAGAGGACCAAGTCCCTGGCCAGTGAGACCCATCTGACATCCAAGTCGCCTTTGGAACTTTAACAGTTTCTTCAGGATTGCTTCCCATCATCATCTCCATATGTTTCTTCTTAGCCCTGAGCTCTTCGTGCACGTTATAAGCATCAGACCTTCTCCTTATCGCCTCAGGCAATGAGTTGATTCTCACCTTAAATTCATCATATTCTCGCTTCACTCTCCTCCTTTCCCTCACAAAATCCAGCCTCACTTTGTTCTTGAGAAAATTACGCTTCTGGGCAAAGTAGGCTTCAGGGTTCCTTGGTTCTATATTGTGTTTCCTGCAAAATGGCACCCATGTGCTAGCAAAACTAGCCGTCTGAGCCAAGGCTTCGAATGTTAACAAAGCTCCTCCATCATCTGATAAGTAGCAAGCAACCTTTTCCACAGGGTAATCAACGGCTAGGATCGAAAGGATGGTGTTGGCTGTCACTAGAGGTGGTTCTTTCTCAGGGTCTGCAGTTGAGACAAACACATCTATACCGGGAAGATCAGACCTTCCTTTGGGGTTTCTGAGGTTGGGAGATTCAAAACGTTCTTTAAGAACATTTAAATCAGTTAATCTGTTAACCGGACAGAGTTTAGGAAGCTGGTCCAAAAGCCAAGACAAAGCAAACCAAAGCTCACAGACGGTTGACATTCCCCACAACCACATTGCCTCTCTGTTTGGATGGCGAATCCTCCATGTCAGAAACAGACCAAGAGCCACNTAGTGGTCACAATCAAGATTGAGGATGAATGGGCCATTTGACATGATTGCGCTGGTTCGGACTAAAGCATTCATGGCTCCTGCTTTCTTGTTGTGATCATAACCTGGCCGCTTCTCTCTCGACACATAGACTAGCATTGGTAGCCTGATGTCAACGTCTGTAGTATCAATCAAGTTCTCAGAGTCTGCTTCTGCTCCATATACTGGTTCAGCATTTGGAGGAGCCAACATTGCCTGCAAACACATTTTCTTAGCACAAACGTGATAACATGAAACCATAGACATTAGTTAACAAGCTTGACAAAAGATGTTACCTGGATGATTCCAGCATGGTCTCCTCGAGAGTTATCAATTTCTCCAGAGGACCAAGTCCCTGGCCAGTGAGACCCATCTGACATCCAAGTCGCCTTTGGAACTTTAACAGTTTCTTCAGGATTGCTTCCCATCATCATCTCCATATGTTTCTTCTTAGCCCTGAGCTCTTCGTGCACGTTATAAGCATCAGACCTTCTCCTTATCGCCTCAGGCAATGAGTTGATTCTCACCTTAAATTCATCATATTCTCGCTTCACTCTCCTCCTTTCCCTCACAAAATCCAGCCTCACTTTGTTCTTGAGAAAATTACGCTTCTGGGCAAAGTAGGCTTCAGGGTTCCTTGGTTCTATATTGTGTTTCCTGCAAAATGGCACCCATGTGCTAGCAAAACTAGCCGTCTGAGCCAAGGCTTCGAATGTTAACAAAGCTCCTCCATCATCTGATAAGTAGCAAGCAACCTTTTCCACAGGGTAATCAACGGCTAGGATCGAAAGGATGGTGTTGGCTGTCACTAGAGGTGGTTCTTTCTCAGGGTCTGCAGTTGAGACAAACACATCTATACCCGGAAGATCAGATCGTCCTTTGGGGTTTCTGAGGTTGGGAGATTCAAAACGTTCTTTAAGAACATTTAAATCAGTTAATCTGTTAACCGGACAGAGTTTAGGAAGCTGGTCCAAAAGCCAAGACAAAGCAAACCAAAGCTCACAGACGGTTGACATTCCCCACAACCACATTGCCTCTCTGTTTGGATGGCGAATCCTCCATGTCAGAAACAGACCAAGAGCCACCAAACGCATTGCAATAAGTAATCTGTTTCAAGAAAAAACAATAACTTTAGCAAATCCTCAAATGCTATGAAAAAAACATAGACAATAGTGAAAAGATTCCATCAGCTAAATGAAGATATCAAACAGAAACATACGAAATTAAAATATGAATGCATTTAAAGTAAGTTGTTTTACCTGTAAGGACTGATAATTGCAGCAGAGACACTAACTTTCCTAGTAAGAGGTCTCTTGCTTCTTTCTCCAAACTCAGGTGGCTGTTCATACCCGTTTCCACTACCACCCGACCCAATTCCATACCCATCTTTAGGCCAAACTGCGTTTCCATACCCATAAGTTCCTTTAGTCTCAAACAACCACCGCGTATGATCAAAATCACCAGCTTGATTCTGAGCTTTAAACGACTTAACCACAGAAAGCCTCTTGTCAAGCTTTGATTCAGTCATCTGAGGAAGTGGTTTCGCCTCATCATCTTCTTCTTCTTCTTCCTCCTCAGTGTCCTCACGATCATCGTTTATGTCCCTGTAAGGCTCTTTACAACCAGGACAACTACCTCCGCCACTTGTGATACAATCAAAGTAACAATCTCTACAGATTTTGAAACCACACTCACATCTTCCATGGACAACCTTCTCATCACAACCTTTTAACCAGCAGATCTGACCTAATTTCTTCACCGAAGGATCAGCTTGATCCATAGAACAGTCAATGACATGACCACGAGTCACCGACTTAAACCCACCACTGAATATTGTCCCAGAGAGGACGTTTTTGTTTTTTGAGTTCCCTTTTAGCGTCTCATCATCTTCACCCATACCACTATCATGTGAAGCAAAGACTGTTTGATGATCTGGTGTAGGTGGAATATGAACAGTATAGCTCACAACGCACTCGGAATTGGTCTCAGCCGTCAGATCTTCCACCGACATTGAACAGTATCTTCCTTCACCACCACCACTGGATCTTCGATTTCCACCGCTAAGGGAAGTGCGACGTGGACCTCTTGAGCTTAAAGGAGAGTTTTGGTTGTTTGAGATGGATGCGCGTGGGATAGGACTCGTCAATCCCAAACTTCTGTCGCCGGATCCTTTACATGGTGTCACCGTTATAGTCACCGGAGAAGTAGAACAAGCTGATGATGACTTCACCATTTTTTGGTTCACCATAGCTGTGAACCCTCAAAATTACGAGAAGAAAAAATCAGAGATTTAGATGGAAAAATTAGATCTGTTACTGAAATCAAGAAACTTAGAAGAAGAAATTTTGAATCTAAGGAAGAAGAAGCTGAAGCTAGTAGTTAAAAGCAGAGAGAGCATTTTAGTTTCAAAATTTGAGAGAGAGACAGAGATATAAAGAAGAAAGATGTTGCTATAAACGGTCGAGAGATCTGAACCGTTGACTTCGTCACGTTGCAAATGTGAGATCGGACGGTGATTATCATGTGGGTCCATGATGATATAAAGTCAAGAAAACGTAATAAAAAATGGAAAAGAGGGTTTATCTCTGGCCCTTTCCGTAACGGTCAAATAATTTTTATTACAGATGATAAAAATATTATATGCTTTTTCATCCCATGTGATTTGATAATTTTGAACTCATTAGTACATAGTAATATAATCAAATAATTTATATTGGAATTCATAAAAAATAATTTTTCCCTTTTGTCTTATGTGATTTGATAATTTTGAACTCATTAGTACACTATTTTTGGTTAATTATTGGTACACATTTTCTCTTAGTATTATGATACCACTCGAGCAGACAATCATTTCTTGAAGTATAATCGTATTATATTATAAACTGTAAATATATAATACATACTTTATCTTCATGTATATCTTATATCTTTATTAGTTAACCTAAAGTTTCATACATGATCCAGTGGCCGTATTGTAAATTTAGGAGTCAGACGGGATAAAGACATTAACTAATATTCAAATTTTTCATAACTAAGACCGAACCTAAAGTTAGAAGTAGGTCTCATTACATAGATAGTCGTACGAATAAGAATATTCGCTGCACATATTTACAACAAAGACTTGTCATCATCATCCCATATAGAAAGAGATCTAATCTTGTTTCTTCTCCATTTATTCAACTGCTTCGTATGTTGATACAAAAAACAAACTCTGATTTTTCTTCAAGAACCTGCGTATTCATTTTACATCGTTTTTTATAAACGTAAGTGTTAAGCATTAA
Source organism: Leavenworthia alabamica (assembly GCA_000411055.1). NCBI lineage: Eukaryota > Viridiplantae > Streptophyta > Magnoliopsida > Brassicales > Brassicaceae > Leavenworthia > Leavenworthia alabamica. Next base: position 70,853 of record KE156679.1, read on the forward strand.
TCATTAAATAGGAGACAAAAACAAACCTGAGAACATCAACAAAGTTGTCCTGTAATTCTTTCAACGTCTCTTCTGTCATGTTCACATGTATTAGAAACTCTGGTAATTTCACTGCAAAAGAATTGTAACAAGACAATAAGCATATAAAAATGGTGTTTATAATATATAAAGAATGGCCTTACCAAAGAGTCGTAGCAAATGCTCTGCTCCATACACAGCTGAGGGAGAAACATCTGCTGACATAGTTTCCTCGTATTGCTTCCGTTCAGTGTTGTAAAGCAACATCACAGGTAAAGCTTTATTAAAGTAACAACGTAAACCTTTCAGGATTTCCTCTACTGAATCAGTTACCCTATAATCATCAAAGAAAGTGTAAAAACTCAGCTAACATCAAGGGAGATTAACAAGTGTAACTGTTGGAAACAGACAACAGAAGAAGAAACAGCTTACCTGCCATGTTTCTTCCTTTTGCTGTCAATATACTTCTTGAAGATGTCATCCACATTTGGAGAGCGTGGAAGTTTCACAAGCTGCTCACACAATTCCAACAAATGAATATGATCAAATATATGGACCCAAGAAAAGCATATAGAAGAGAGGCTGATAGAAAATGTTGGTGGGATATTGAAATTTAAAAAGACAACCTTGTGCATCTGAGTAACAAATTCACAATCGTCAATAAGTTGCTTCCTTAATGCTTGTGGGATATTGACATTTAAAAAGTCGTCGTCGGAGGGAACTACATTCTTCTCCTGTAATGTGTTCAGCAAAACAACAAGATTTTAAGTAAACTCTCTTCATTTAAAAGGAAAGGCCAACAATGGATATTAGGAAACTGAAAAGATTGATCGAGCAAATAAAATCCACCGATGGAGAGATATCTGGATCAACAGAAACTTGCTTCCGTTTTCTTCCTCTAGCAACTGCAACAGTTAAGAAAAAAATATCAGCTGACACAATGTTCATCTCAAGTTCTTGACAGAAAATAAAGAAAAGAGAAGAAGGTGAAACCATTAGGGCTTCTAGGTTTCATCTTTGAAACTTTCCAAGACATAGAACTCTTAACACCTTGCTTCACACCAAGTTCCTTGTGTTTCTTAATATTCTCATCTGTATGTTTCAACAAAGACTCCATAGTTTTCCATTCATCCCAACTGTTTAAAACAACATTCCATAAACTACCATTCTACATCTAAAATCTCTCTTGTACATATATAGTTTACCAACACAAGAATGATTTCAGACAGATCAAATCTAATAATAAGTCACTTAGTACTAATATTGGACAAGGCTCAGCTCAACTAACCTTTTGTTCCAACCCTGCCAAAAAAAAACATTTTTTAAATCTTCAAAACATTTTTTTAATACAATATTCAATATATATATATACTTACAATGTAATGCACAAAATACTTCCATTCATTGACTTTATATTCAACATTAAGAACCTGAGAAAAAAACCAATAAGGAAAAAAGTATAAGCAGAGAACATTCAACATTGTACAGTCAAGAATATGAGAGTTTTTAATTATTTTTGAATACCTTTGCTTCATAGAAGCAATCACTGTGTTTGGCTAAAACTTTTTCTCCTTCTTCGAATTGGCTCAAGCCACGACGAGCACGAGAAAGAGGANTTCTGGGTACGGTCAGGGTTAGGAAACAACTGTACGAGCAACTCCCATGGCATAACACAGTAGAGAAGGAACAACTCATCATCTCTAATCGAGCCGGATTCTTCCTTGGAGAAGAAAATGGAACCTAGAAGCTTCGCAAAGCATCGGAATGTCGGGTTCCGGATAAGTGTCATCTTTCGGCCCTTCTTCTCAGTAACCGGCTTCGCGATGAAGTTCCAAAACTCTGTAACCTCCTCAAATGTGGCTTCACCCGGCAAAAGAACGTTCTCTTGATCCTTATTGAAGCCATAAACCTCGCTAAGCTCCTTAAATGAAATGGTGTACTTAACACCCTCAATGAAGTATGTAAGAGTACCCTCTGAAGCTCGCGGAACTCTTTCGTTGATAAACCACATACTCGCTGAAGCTAGGAACAGTCGGACTAAATCCGGATAGAGTGGGTGAGCTTGGAATGATATATCCTCTATGAAAGTTTGATCCATCATATACTCTAGGTCCTCGCCTATCCCCATACTATCGAACGTACTCCGTATAGCGAACCTTGTTGGGCAGATATCAACATTGAGCAGAGCGTTATAGGCAACGCTATTATGTGGTTGCCAACCATCACTAGGAGATGCTTCTTTAAAACTCTGAATATTTCGGAAGTCTTGGACAGTCATATGAGTTGTGACGGGATATCCCGGTATCAACTCACCTTCCGGCTTATTCCACGGTGAAGTGGGTGCGGAAGATGAGTTTCTCGGTGTGGTACCTGCACGCTTGCTCCTCGAGTTTTGGTGTGAAGGCGTTCTGAAAAAAAAACGAAAACACAACATATCAATATTTATCATCAACACCAATCAACACCAATCAATACCAATAATCAAAACACCAAGCATCAAAAACATCCATTGAATCACAATTCATCAATTCAAATTCTTCAAATGGTTGTCCTTGGATTTTCAAGATTTCAACATTCAAATATTGCAAACTCAATCCAATTAGCATTTCCTATTCTTCAAAACTTCAAGTTCATGTTCAAAAATCATAATTCAAGTTCAAATCAAGAACATTCATAATCTTTGAAATTCGAAATCCTAAATCACTTCTAATAATTCCAAAACTCATCAGTTCAAGCAACCCATCACTCAAACAACTCTAATCCATCACTAGAACATATATGTTCTTTCCTAGATTTAAATCCGAAGTTTCTAAAATTTGCGAATTTCAAACCTAATTTTCGGATTATATAGTGAAGAATGAGAACACATACCTCAAAATTAATGCAAATGGGTGAAAGAATTAGATAGATCTCGAGAAAATAAGTGGATTAGACTTAAGAATCACTCGATTTGCTTAAGTTTTGAGCGATTTAGGTTAGAAAGAAGTTAGAGAAAAAATTTAGAGATTTTGAAACTTTTTGAAAAATGGTATGTTTGATCCGATTTTAGTTTTTAGAAGAGATGATATTGTGTTTCGCGGGTGTGGCCTGATCGAGCTAAGTGTCGCCCGATCGGGCGAGATGTTCTGGATATGAAA
>KE156681.1:23261-38165 GCA_000411055.1 Leavenworthia alabamica
GTTGTTACCGTTTTCACAAACATGTAATTGTTCGTCATTTTATTCATTTCTTTATTGAATTTGATTAGATTATTTGAAGTCTTAAGCGTATGATAACAAAATTTTGATTATAAAATAACATGTTGGTCTTTTCATGACGATAACTATTTTCCATGTACACGTAAATACTTTTCACATCCACTAACTATGTGGTTTGGTTAGATTGTATACATGACATGACTTGTTATTCCTTGGTGGGTTAAGTCATTGCTTCTTAAATTAACAATTAATTCACGATAAATATAAGTTTACACGTAACAATTAAACTATTTTTAATAACTTTTTTTGTTAACACGTTTGAGAAAAACTGGACTAACGCATACATCAATTTGATTATACTCACATTCACATAGGATTGAAACTATTCGTTATACACCATTAAAATGAACAAGTCCAAAAATACGGATTTAAGTTGACCAGAAGAGAGTGTCTTTATGAGTCTATGACTGTCTCAGCGAGAACAAAATCGGATAGACTGACTTTTCTCGTTTTCCGACAGAACTTGACATTGGTGAGTTTGGTGGCCATTTTGATTTAGACTTTGGGCTGGGCCCCAGTTAATAGAGATGGAGAAAGATTAGAGTGGAGGAGTCAAATTAGTTAAGGGGTTTAGTTCACCCACTAAGCAAGAAACCTCTTTCTTCTCCCTATCACCTTTCTCACTGAAATTACCAATTAACTAATCACTTCATTTTAATTCTGTTAGGTTAAGAACTTAGTATTTCACCAACTTCACTAAACAAATCATTTTTACCAGGTCAGATGATTTAAAAAATTTAAACAAAAAATTTAAATTTTTTTTTTATTAGTGATATATTGTATAAATTATAGTTTTAGACTTGTTAAACTTTCTGAAAACAACCAATATTTGTATTATAAGATACGTAGTTATCTAGATAATTAACAAAAAATATACACGTAAATGCAAACTCCTTTTGTAAATTTTGTTAATACTTGTGATTATTACTATTTCGAGTACTACCTTACAATATTGAATTTCTAGTTATGCCAAAGTCGTATATAAGTTTCCTCCACGAAACGTATTAATTTATTAAATCTCATCAAATAAGTCTTGCTAGTTAACGACTCAACTTTACTAAACCGGCATCTATAGAGGAAATATATATGGTTAATAATAATATTGTTAACAAAAAAAATAACATTGATATTTTTATAGTTTTCATTCGATTTTTCTTTCATTTGTGTAGTTCGTATTTATAATTTATAATAACGGTCGCATTACGTTAGCTACATAAATAATTGTGGGTCCAACTAAAATAAACTATGTCGCGCCTGATGCGGTTCGGATAAACTTTTTTTATAACAAGCTTCATGATGACTCGTGACTGTCGTGTCGTTAACCAAACTAGTCTAATAAATGTTCTTTATCTTGGTTAGTAAAATTTTTAAAACGTGTAACCGATATTTACGAGTTTATATAAAAACAAATAATAACAATGGCTTGGTCTAGGGTGGTCAAGCTTACTTGCCATATGTTCCTCTCTTGTTAAGTTGGCGCCACGATAACTGAATAAGATAGCATATTCTTACCTCGAAAAATTCACATTTTACGGCATTTTCATAAATTAGTTTGTTGGTTATATAATAATGAAGAAAAGTACTTGACGAGACAGAACCTAAAAAAAAACAAGAATGTCAGTATTTCACATGGCTAATATTAAATGGCAAAATAACTGTTATGTGGAAAATATAAATCAAGAGAAATTGAAATTCTCATAAATAATGTCTTCTCATTATTATAATTACGAAAATGCCATTAACCAGCATGAGATATTTCAACCGTCATCGTGTCCGTTTGTTAGTTATGGGACCTCGTATCTTTTCATCTCCTCCATAATAATATTTTATTTCCTTTAAACTTCGACAAAAATAAACATTTTAAAAATATAAGTTGTCTTGTATGATGGAGTTGTATAAATATAGCAGAGATTCTAATCTATCACCAGTCATCAAAATTGGGTCTCCTTCTTCTTAAAACTTTTGTTGCTTTCTAAATCATCTAAGAATAACTATTTCTAAAGATAATACTCTTTAACGAGACAACATCTAAAAAAAACACAAACTTGTGTTTTCCTGTTTCTCCGGATTGTCTCTGGTTCTGTGCTTTCTTCTCCTCACGGAAATGTTACTCTGCTTTCATCATCTTTGTTCTTTTCTTTTTTCTGGGATAAATTATTATTAAGCTTTGAGTTTTTTTTTTTCTTTTTTTTAATTCAAAGCTTCTTAAAGAGAGAATCCCAGAAGAAGAATTTTTTTAAGGAAACTATGGCTGTTGAAGGTAAGGCTAAAATTATAAACTTTTCATTTGAAAAAACGTTAATTTTCAGACATGTAATCTGTTAGGAACCAAAGTTCTATTATTATGGACATAAAGCAATTAGAAACAAAGAAACAAATCTTTCTCTGTTTTATTTTTACAGAGATGGAGAAGAAGATGAAAGGAAGCTATTATGAAAAGCCAGAGACAGAGGAGGAGCTACAGAAAAATGAATTAGCTAACGAAGATCCATCACCAAGATGTGTTCTTGAAATTCCTGTAATGAGTTCAGATTCAGATCATAGTAGTAATAGCAGCAGTTGTAGCTCTTGCTCTCCTGATAAATCATCTTCTCCATTATCAACAACTCCTACGAACGTTTCCTCTTTTCATCAATGGAACAAGATGATCGATTCCATCAAGAAAAAATCTATGAGAAGATTCTCAGTTATTCCTCTTCTTGCTAACTATGAGCTAACCCGCAAAAACATGCGTCGGAAACAACCTAAATTATCTCCTTCTCCGGACAACGCAATCGATTGTGGTCAGTTGTTCCTCGTTGCTAAACCTTCCTGGCGAAATTTTACTTTTGAAGAGCTCGTTGCCGCTACCGACAATTTTAATCCCGGTAAAGTTTTTGAAAAAGACGAAAATACCCCTGATTTTTGAAGAAATTTTCGATTCTCTAACATGAGTCTTGATTTGATAGAGAACATGATTGGGAAAGGAGGACATGCGGAAGTGTACAAAGGTGTTTTACCAGATGGAGAGACTGTAGCAATCAAGAAGCTTACGAGACACGTCAAGGAAGTAGAAGAAGGAGTCAGTGATTTTTTATCGGAGCTTGGTATGATCGCACATGTTAACCATCCAAACGCAGCTAAGCTTCTTGGTTTCAGCAGTGATCGTGGTTTGCATTTTGTACTTGAGTATTCTCATCATGGCAGTCTTGCTTGTTTACTCTTTGGTAAACTCTCCATTCTTGTTTTAGTTTCAGACATATGCTCTCGTTGTTGAATGATTTACTTATGTAGGAGGTGAGGAGTGTTTGGATTGGAAGAAACGGTATAAAGTAGCTTTGGGTATAGCTGATGGTTTAAGTTATCTTCATAATGATTGCCCTCGAAGGATTATACATCGTGATATCAAAGCTTCTAACATTTTGCTCTCTCAGGATTACGAAGCTCAGGTATTGATACAACAAAACGACAATAAACTGTTCTTTATGGGGATTGAGAACTGATATGAATTTGTTTTTGATTGTAGATTTCGGATTTTGGACTTGCTAAGTGGCTCCCAGCGAATTGGCCTCATCACATTCTTTTCCCCATCGAAGGCACATTTGGGTCAGACACCGAATAATCCACTCTTTCTGTGAATCTTTTATCTCCATGTTTGAATCCAACACCTGTTTGGTTCTTTGTTTTTTTGTTTCTTAACAGATATCTAGCTCCAGAGTACTTTATGCATGGGATTGTTGATGAGAAGACGGATGTGTTTGCATTTGGGGTATTGCTTCTAGAGATCATAACTGGACGTAGAGCTGTTGATACAGATAGTCGCCAAAGCATAGTGATATGGGTAATAATCTACATTTCAATCTTCTTGAATCAAACAGTTAATATACAGCTTGGATGCTTTTTTGTATAGGCGAAACCTCTTCTGGAGAAGAACAGTGTGGAAGAAATAGTTGATCCTAAGCTAGGAAATGACTTTGATGAAACCGAGATGAAAAGACTTATGCAAACAGCTTCAAAGTGTATACACCATGTAGCTGCTATGCGTCCTGATATGATCCGGGTATGTTACAAAACACACAAAACCAGTCACACTATTGTTGTACTTAGATGATGAATCGTTGTGGTTTTGGGTACACAGATAATGCAGATGTTGCGTGGAGATGACCGGTTAGGTGAGGTTCAACATATATCAGTCGGAGCAAGAACATTGAGTCTTGATGAGTGCGACTTAGATCACACCTCTTCGTCTTACCTAGACGATCTCACTCGGCATAGACAACTCTTGATGGAGTAAGCAATATGATTAAATCAATCAATACAACAAGAGTATTTTCTTTTCTTTTTTTGTACTTGCCTGTGATTTTGCTTCATCTTCTCCATTGTAAAAATTTCCAAAAAAATATGGAAATTGTTGTATGTATAGTTTGAATTAGTCAGAAGCTTATGCTTTTGTCTTCAAACTGTGCTTATCTCTCTGTTTTTTTCTCTTTGTAAAAGAGCTGTAGTAAAATTTTAAAATCTGGATGATAAATTTGTTTTTTTTGATAATTATTTTGCATTAATTTAAAAACCGAATACAAGGCGAGTGTTATGAATACAAGGCCTTAACAGATAAGTCCCATTGGGCTTTTAATGAAGCAAAAAATAGTTTAGTGTGAGTGTAAAAAAATAACTCTCTGGGTCCAATGCTTAGCAGACCATTCATCTATGATTGTGGACAAAGAGAAATAACAAACTCCATTGAAATCGCTTCACATCTTTAGCTACTCGGCTTCTTAACCTTGATTGGTTAGTTAAAAATCGAATCTCCGCCTTCAGGACTCAAAATCCATCATCACTTGCAAGCGCCTGCTTTCAAAAATGAATAGCTTCAACGGTCTGATTTACCAACTAGATCCTTCTGGTTTCATGCCTCCTCTCTTCTCAACTAATCTAGGGTTTCATCGCTCTAATCCGAGATTCTCTCTAATTCAGAGATTATGGTCCGTTATTCTTCAGTTATTAAGCGAGTGGGCTTGGGCTGCTTCTTTTAAAGGTATCATTTCATGTTTATTGGGCCTGAAAATAGCCAGCTATTATAGTTCGGCTTGTAAGCACTATTTATTGCCCACGTTTATTATTATCCAATGAAAATCTTTTTACAAAAAAAAACAAAATAGTTATATTAGTGAAAAGATCACTTCTGGATTTTATCATTTGAGTGTCCTTTATAGCACCACGTAATAATCATAAATAAATAATTTATATGACGTTTAAAATTAAAATTAAAATTAATATATAATCGTAATAATCATTTTATCATAAATACATATTTTTATGTCACGGCAAGAGATACTAGTGGTAAAAGTTTTATTTTTTACATATAAACCAAGATGACTTTTTCTTTTGCATTAATTAATTAACATATGGAGTTTTTTAAATGTGAAAGAAAGAGTTTTATATTCGACTAAACCGCAACCATTATCAATTACCAAAAACCAAATTCGATTATTATTTATTTATTTTAGATAGCTGTTTAGAAAGAAAATGAAGTTTTTGGAAACCTAGTCAACCTCTCTACTTCGATGTTTATAAGCTAACACGTCGCTACAAATTTATTTTCCTCAATTAAACTTGGATTTTTTCACTAATGTTATCTGTTCCTTTTTCATGCCAGACATTTTTTTATTTTCCAGTATTATCACTTCACCATTTATTTTGATAAATGAAATTATAAATAGACGAATCACAAGTTACATTGTTCGATTTTTTTTTCCTAGGCAGTTTCCCTGGTCAACTAAACAAGAGTAGAAAAAGTCAATAAATTATTTATACCTCAACTCAAAATCACAATTAACATTAAAAAACAAGAAAAAAATTCTGTCTTTGGATCATCATTCATCTCACAATCAGAAGAAGAAGATGGAGGAAATAAAAAATCATGAAATCAAAGAAGAAGCAGAATCAGAATCAACAATGGAGAAAGTATACATAGCTGTAGGAAACGACGTACAAGATGGTTACAAGACAATCGATTGGGCTATAAAGAAATGGAATAATATACCTATCTCCATTGTTCTTCTTCATCTCTGCAACATTTCTCAAGATTTTGTCTACACCCCATGTATTAATCTCTTTATTCTCAATTAACAACACTTCTTTTGTTTTTATCATATAAACCCAATTCACATGTGTGTTCTGTTCATCATTCATAGTTGGGAAGCTTCCAGCTAGTTCTGTAAGCGAGGAAAAGCTTCAAGTTCTCAGGAAATACGAGGAACAAAAGATCGACAAGTTGTTGTCTAAATACGTTGTTTTCTGTGAAAAGGTTTGTCTAATTTCTGTAAATTTCATTTTGTCATGGGTAAGAACTCGAAGTAATCTGTTTTTTTGAGGTCTTAATATATAAACTTTTTTCATGTTTTCATAACAGTTCCAGGTGAAAGCAGAGTTACTAAAAGTTGAGAAGCAAGATGATTCAATTCAAGTGTTGATATTAGATTTAATCACAAAGCTTAGAATATCAAAACTCGTAATGGGAATCACTTTCATGAGATCTTCATCATCTAGGTATATATATTACTTTTGAACTTTTTCGAATTGACCTCGTTTAAAATTAAATTATAAATTTCAACCCTAAAAATATAATTTGTATTCCGTGTAACGCAGGAAATCGAAAAGTGCAATAAGTGGATCGTTCTATGTATATCAAAACAAACCAGAATTTTGCGAATTTTATATAATTTGTGGAGGCAAAATGGTTGCACTAAAGAGAGAGAATGATGTGAACAACAATAACAATATCAGAAGCTGGATTGGTAAGATGTTCTATGATCCGGGAAGAAATCTAGACCGTTCATCTTCCAACGGTGATGATTCAACTAGTGGAAGTCCATGGGATAGGAATTTACAGGAGATAGAGAATTATTTCCAGCAATTATTGAGTTTGAATCTTGAAGAAGAAGAAGCAGAAGATGAAAACCGTGTTGAAGAAGCAGAGGAAGAAGAAGATGATGACGTGGCACTAGACGTGCTGCAACATATGGTACAGAGATATTAGAGAATATTCTTTTTTTTTTTATTGATTTTTTTTTTAAATGTATATGTTGAAATTGTCAGAATGTAGCAGAGAAGTTAGATTATGTAAGAAGAAAGGTCAATGAAGCTAAGCAGATGATAGAGGAGAAAATGAGAGAAGTCAAAGTCAACGCCGACAGATCCGACAAAGCTGAATGGGCAATCTCTTTATGCAATAGCAGAGTAACTTAAAAATATTAAACCTTTGGAATCACTACTTAACAAGAACTGAGACTCAACAGTCATAAAATAATCTTTGTTTGTGTTGTTGGTTTGAATCATCAGATTGAGGAGCTTGAAGCCAAGATTAAAGAAGAGAGCGAGAGACGAGAGAAGCTTCAAGGGACCTTAGCTTCAGATAAAGATTGTATTGAAGAAACCAAGAACGATGTCGAAAAAGGAAAAGCAAAGCTAACTTCACTTAGGAAGCTTCAAGAGGAGCTGTCAAGCAAAGTTAAGACAATGATGGAGGCTAAATCAAGTGTGGAGGTCGAGCTAGAGAGTGTTGTTTTAAAAAGAGAAGAGATGACAACAGAGATTGAGAAACTCAGGAATCAAAGAGATGTTTTCAATCTTAGGATTGAGTTTTGCAAGGAGAAAGAGGCCACAGGTTTGGTTTCAGATGAGGAAGTAAAGTGTGGTTATAGAGAGTATGTTGAAGAAGATATTAAACTAGCCACAGAGAGCTATGCTGATAGATTGAGGTTAAAATCTGGAGGTAATTGGACAAATGTATACCGAGGAAGGATTGAACATACAACTGTGGCTGTGAAAGTTATTGGTGATTGTATATCAGATGAAGATTTTGGAGCAAAAGTTAAGCTTTTAAATGAGATTAGACATCCTAATTTGGTAGCCATTGCAGGGTTTTGTCAAAAGCCTAAATGTATACTCTTTGAGTATATGCATAATGGGAACTTAAGGGATAATCTATTCACATCACAAAGAAAAACAAGAAGAAGTAAGATACTAAAATGGCATGATAGGATTCGTATAGCTCATCAGGTTTGCTCTGGACTTGGATTTCTACATTCTGTTAAGCCTAAACCGATCATACATGGTCGTCTTACACCATCTAAGATCCTTTTGGACCGTAACCTTGTACCGAAAATAAGTGGTTATGGACTTATAATGCATAGTGATCAATCTGATACAAAACCTGATGTGATGGCTTTTGGGGTTTTGCTTCTGCATCTATTAACTGGGAGGAACTGGCCTGGTTTGCTAAAGGCAATGTCGATGAACCAGACAAGTATTCTCAGGGATTTGGATCAAACAGCTGGTAAGTGGCCACTAGAGTTAGCTAAAGAGTTTGGTGCACTTGCAGTTAAGTGTTCTTCAGTGAACAGAGGAGGGAACATGGATTACTCAACCAGAGAGATAATGGAAGAGCTAGGTAAGATAAAGGAAAAAGCAGATGAGTTTAAAATCATAGGAGGTTATGAGGAAGCAACGAATTCAAATATCAATGAAGGAGATTCAAATGACATACCTAGTGTGTTCATGTGTCCTATACTTCAGGTTCAAGTCTCCATATCATTTACTTGTTGTCTTTAATATAGGAGCAAGTGATTCAGAATCTTAAACTCTTTACTGTAACAGGAAGTAATGAAGAATCCACATATTGCAGCAGATGGGTTTTCGTATGAGCTAGAAGCAATAAAGGAATGGCTAAACATGGGACATGATACATCACCTATGACAAATTTGAGACTTGATTATCAAAGTCTTACACCAAATCATACTCTTCGTGCTCTCATTCAAGACTGGCATAGCAAAAAAGCAGCACAAGCTTCCTCCTAGACTCTTTTTTTTTGTATAAATAAAACCTCAGAAGATTTCTCTCTAATTATGTATTATTTGATTCACATATGTCCTTTCTTCACAGATATTGTAAGTAATTAGTAAAAAGGATCAGACTTGACAAGTTGTGTTGTCGAGCGTAAAGCACATGACATGTGATTCAAGTAACCAAAAAGAAACTATGTACATGTACACTGATATAACACATGATCAACCACAAAAGAACAAAATAAAAAGATTTGTTTTTTTTCCAAAGCCAAATAATGAAGACCACATAAGTGAAGCAGAAACGCATTCACAAGAAAGAAAGCAAACCCCCACATGAAAAAATATCCAATACTCAAAACCATATCATAACTTGATAACAGTTCATCTTCATGTTGACAAGTCTCCATCACCATCATGTTTGTCCATTAGTAGATTCTTGAGAGATGACTTGGTGTTTTGTTGTCACTCCTTTGAAACACTAAAACAAACAAGTATCTAGAAGCTTATCCACGAATCTTGCTTCTTCTTTTTTTTTTTACCTTTTTTTTTAAATTATTCGATTCTTCTAGTTTTGAAACTTGAACACAACAGAGAAATAAGTCTTATTCTTCCCAATCTCCTCCAGTTTATAGCTTCCCCATAGACGACAGCCACTGTTCCATACTCTTCCCTTCTGCAGTTAGCATGACCAAGCAAAATTATGGTAAATAAACAGAGTATTCACTCATTCAACAATGAAAAGCTAAAACCTTTCAGCAAAATTAAGATTCCAAAACATTAAGATCATAATCCTAAACATGCCAATAACTCACATAATTGTAACTGATAATAACTAAAACAAAGATTACCAGGAGCAGTAGGAGAGAAGAAGAGATTTGGAATCTGATTCCCAGAAGCAGCATCAATAACCTTCTTATAACAAGGAACCAAAACCACAAAGCCACCAGAATCATCATCATCATCATCAGTATTAAAAGCTGGTCCATGTGGTTCAACCCAACCAATAGACCACTCAGGATCATCTGGTTCAGGGAAAACAACATTCCCAAATTTCTCCTCTTCTCCTCCTCCTCTTCCGATCCATCCTCTCATAGTCTTCTTAACCGATGAAGAGGAAGAAACAGTTTTAGCCTTCTTAAGTGAAGAAGAAGAAGAAGAAGATCCTTTACTAGGTAATGATGACTCTTTCTTCTTCTCTCTATCTTTATTGTTACCACCACACAACCACCTCGGAAGACGAGGGAAAGATACTGCCATCTTTTTTGTTGTTTCCTTCCTTCCAAAAAAACTCCGAATCGCCGGAGAAATCTCTTATCAATCGGCCATGGATCGTTGTTTTTATCTGTCTTCTTCTTCTTCAACCTGTTCACAATAAATATCAACTTTTTAATTAAAAAAAAATCATCATCCACCTTCATTAATAATAATGGTGACATTATGATGACACTGACCAAACACAACCAAATTCTAAAGCCAAAGATAAAATTTTACAATCCATTAATACTGTTTATGATGTGATCTATTTAGATCAAACACGAAATTTACAATTTTGTAAGTCAGACTTTGTCTTCTCAATTTCAACGAAATTTCACACAAACAAAAATCTTAAATTTCGATTTGTTTTTCTTTCAATTTAATTTTCTCTAGCGGATTTGATCATCAAATGGAAAGTAATTAATGTTTTCTTCAGATCGGTGGTCCAATTTCAGAAAAAATTAGCCAAAAATAGAAAATTGAAAGCGATCATATGAAGAAAAACAAAGGAAGATGAAAGCCAAAGACTCTCCCATATCCGTCAAAGCAACGGCAAGGATTCGCCGGATTATTCGGCAGAAATAAATGCCAAAATCACGGAAGAAGATAAAAATCTCCGGTAATTTAGAAACGTTAAATTACCGAGAAAAATAAGAAGAATCAAAAGAAAAATCAAATCGTCGATCGAAGAAACCCTAGAAATCGCGTCGTCTCTGACACTCTTCTTCTATTCTCTGACTTTTTTTTCTGAGACTTGTTGTATAGAGAAGCTCATCTTCTGCTATTGCTTCATCTCTTTATATTACTCTTTTTGATTTTTAATTTTATTTATTTTGTTACCGTTTTTATTGGGCCTCGTTTCTGCAAAACCAATGAAGATTGATCCGACGGTTGCTAGCGGTTTACATGCTTCGCTGGCACCTGTTGGTGTACAGTTGTACCGTGGACTTCAAAACACTTGATTTTATCCAAGAATCTTTGTAAAAATAAATGAACACATGGATTTATCATTTAATGTGTATTAAATAAACAAATTGGAGTATTAAACTTGTTGTAATATTGATAAATAAACGAATCGATTTTCTCATTAATTTTTAAAGTTGGGTATAATGATGATAGACTTTATTAAATAGACTTGATTGTCTCATTATTTTTTCTCAAATTATCATTATCTTTTGATTACTAACGAAATTTTTTATTAATAATAATAATAGGATATTCTAATAAAGAAGATTCATACAGACTCAAATTTTAACGAAACTATACTCTTTTTATTAAGCCTAATGAACAAAGCTAAACACTCTATCAAGAAATGAGTTTTGTTTTGTTTTTTAATTATTATCATAAAAATCTAAATAAAAAGAAGACCTAATCAAACGTGACACATACAATCAGGAGCAGGATAAGTATAAATCGATTGTTTGGGTTTCCTTAACCGGATCTGTCCTTGTCTATTAACATGTCCTTCACCAAGCGCTTGTTGAAAATCAACCCAAGTGATGTTTTTGTTCAAGAAAAGCTGTCCTATTAACGCCATGTTTGGTCTTATTGTCTTAAGATTCTCAAATGTTCGATGACCCACAAGAGCATTGTGCATGTTCCCAGGTGATGCAGATATGAATATGTCACTGTGCATGCTTACATAGTAATCAAGTGCTGCTAATAAAGAAGCTTTGCCTTTGATTCGAGCTCGTTCTTCTGAAGAAGCCAGACTTCTTTTGTCTTCCATTCTTGGGAACACTTGTCTTAACGTTGAGATTCTAGCTTCTCCTCCATATACCTGAAACCCAACTTAACCTTATTAACTGATACTGAACTCTTGAAAGCTAATGTAACTGAAGAATCTGACCTTGTGGGAAGCGAGATAGAGACGAGTATTGTTATCGAATCCAAAAGCAGCTAAGAGAAGTCCCATTTCTTCAGGAGTTAGAGGACACCTTCCTTGACTTCTTAATTCTTCATCTGTGAATTGAGAATTCAAGACTCTTCCTTGCCAAATCATTTGTCGATATTTCGCCAATGCAAGTTTCTCAGCTTTGCCTCCGCCAAAATCACATGCCGAATGCGCAGCCATGTCCTATAAAGAAGACACACTACTTGTGATTAAAAACAAAACACTTCATGTGTTTTGTAAGTAAGATGAACAAAGTATATGGTTTACCTTATCGAAGCGAAGATGAAGTACCGCGAATTTCCCAGGCTCTTGTCTGCTATGTGAGTTAGTCATGTCTCTTAAATGATCCACATTCATCTGTTCCTTGTTGTTTCTCCAAGATGGGTTTTTAAGACGGCTCACAAGAGCATCACCAAGTGATCTAATATGAGGTACAAAGCGTAAAGCTTGGAAATTTACTTTACATCTTAACCGTTGGATCTCAGCAGGTAAATGATCGAACGATAAACGATGAGAAAATGGAGATATAGCAGCAATCCCATAACTACAAAAGAAACCTCCAAAATTCAAAATTTCATTCTTTTTTAACTTTTTACATTACTCAGATTAGGTAAAAAAGAGACATACCTTTGTAAAACCGGTAAAACATTTTCGATATACCACTTGGCAGAAGCATGAACAGGTGCGGTTTTAACTCGAGTTTCACGAACTGCTGTAGCGTAATACTCTCTTGTACTCCAAGAGTATTCATCAGGAAGTTCTCTAACTACTCTTATATCATCCTTTAACGAATCGATAAAATGATCGACATCAAAGATATCAACAAAAGAACTGCACATACACAACAAGTTCAGTTTCAATAACAACACTCTTCAAAGGACAGAGAGAGAGACTTATTGAAGAACTAATTTACCTTGAATCTTGCCAAACAGGATTCACTTCAAGATAAGGAATCACAAGTGTAGCGTTAAGTATTTTAGCAACTGCAACTGCATCACATATTCCCATTCGTTGCTGGTTAAGTCCTCCATCAAGAAATACTTGAATATATCCCTCGTTCTTATCCGGTAACGCTGATCAAAGTCCAACACAATAAAATTAGTCAGAAACTAATGAGAAATTTGCAAAAAAAAAAAATTCCTGAAAAAACTTACGAAGGGAATTATCTAAATCAATACAAGGACTCCATCCTTGATCGGTCAATGGTCTCCATAGATCAGACTGTTCTCCACTTGACTGAAATTATAAGAGGAAAAAAACACATTAAATTCAATTACTTGTATAATAGAAACTAAACGAGAAATAGATCATTTATTTATGTTTTACCCGTTGCAAAGCACTCTTAAGCAAAGATAAATGTCTTGGCTTCACTGTGATCACTTGCTGCAAATAAAAGAAACGGTTTGATTTTAATTAACAAGAGAGACTCTTTGACCCAAAATTAGTCTAATTCTTAAGACTTATATAATCAAACCGTTAAAAAAACTTTAAATTCAACAAACCCAAGTAGTAGAAGAGTCAATATTTATTTCTATAAATGTATTAAAATTGAGAAATTTCTTCAATAGGCAAGTAGATACTACTATTTGTGGATATCATAAAACCAATACTTGAGTGAACTTTCTAGAGAAAAACAAAAAACACCTAAAAGCTTAAAGTCTTTTGTTTTCCTGGGAAATAGGTAAAAGAAAGAACTTACAGATGATGAAGACGAAGTTGAAGCGTTGCAAAACAAAACGACAAAGAAGAGCAGAGACAAAATCCCTCTTCTCGTTACGAAATTGCCTTTAGCATAAAGTTTCATCTTTTAATCACTCCGGCGAGTAAAAACCAAAAAACCCAGATCTAGTTTCCGGGAAAGTTCGAGACTTTAATCAATTAATTTAATACACACAGAAACCAAAACAAAAACGAACGATCACTAATTAAACCCAGAAAACGACACAGAAGAAGTAATAAAAAAAACAACGAAACTAAAATCACATGAACCAGAACACTCTCTTGTCTTCTTCTTCTTCTACTTCCTTTATCTTAGTGTCTCTTCTTCTTCTTCACACTTAATAAAGAGTTGGGATTAAAGATCAAAAAACTCAGAACGGTTAATATAAATGAAAAGAGAGAAGAGAAGCGCGTGAAGATAATCTCACATGGACATCTGTTCATTTAGTTTGCTGTCTGTCTCTCTGTCCTCATGGGGTCCCTGTCTTTCTCTTTTTTTTTTTTTAATCCTTGCGGCGAATTTGTTACTTTTTCTTCTCGTGACAAGAAAATGGGAAAATATAATTAATTAATTATTTTGACTCCTGAATGACAACGTTACTTAATTACATATAATCACAATCACTAAATGACAAAACAATTTGTGATGTAATGTATTTATGGAAAACAATTCTTTAATACTAATATCTAGGAATACTAAAGATTACATCATTTGTTACTCTATTTTCATCAACTCTCTATTTGGTTGTATATTTTCTTTCGTCTATTTATGTTATGATACTGCTAAATAAATTTTTGACTGTGTATACACTTTTTCTTTAAATGTGAAATAATTTGTTTTGTGTTATTATGATGATATAATGATTAAACATATTAGTCACAGACATTAACCAAGAAAAACATAACTCATGTTCCTTTAAAACTATGTGGTTATAACAAGATTACAGATAAGGACAAGAAAAAAAGAAATAAGTGCGCGCATAAAATTATTTAACGACTTCCTTATTCGTCAGGGACAAAGGTTTAATTAGGGCTGGGCAAATGGGAATTCGGGACGGGATTTTACGGGAACGGGAATGAGACGAGAATTCGGGAGTACAAAAATGTGTCCCGTTTACGTCCCATATAAAATA
>KE156681.1:38909-65883 GCA_000411055.1 Leavenworthia alabamica
TCCGAATGGGAATGGGACGAGACGGGACGGGATGGGACGGGACGGGAATTGTGCCCACCCCTAGGTTTAATAATGTGTTAGGACAATTTACAATTATAATTAGCCATTAAGATAAGATTAATAGACACATGTGAATGGTATTAATGGCAATCTACAGCTATTTGATTATTAATGGCTCTGGATTATATTACTGGCGCTATCTACTACTAGCTGTTCAAAAACAGACGATGCTATTTGCCTATTTAATCCTCGTGAAAATAAAAAGGAAAAGTTAAAAATTAAAAAGGATGCGACGAAAAAAAAAAAGTAAAAAAACCTTGGGAATAAGAATACATTATTAATTTAATTATTTTATTAGAGTTTTTGACCGTTGAGTTGGGACAGATAAAGACAGCTTTTTTATTTTCCGAAAAGATAGCTTATATATACACGCATGATGTGGAACTAAATTCGTGTTTTGATATCTTTTATAAAAAATACGAAAATAAAGAATAAATTTAAAAAAATAAATTGTGAATTTATTTTGTGGCACCGACACTCAATAGTCAATACAGCTTGAGTTTAGATTTTGCATATCCATTGAAGATCCACTCTTCTCGCTTCGTGTCCTTTACTAATTTCACATATCTCACCCACTTTTTTTTTTACTGTTTAGTTTTAATTTTCTTCGTTATTAACAAATGGCCACATATAAACAAATTGACAAATTAGTCCGGTTGGTAAATTAGGCTATTAAGAAAATAAGTAGAATCAAAATTATGTGGCTGACAATAACAGAGAATAATTTGTAATTAGCGAGATATAATAATAGGTTAAAATTAAGGATATTAGTATAAAAAATATTTCTTTGGCGAGAACGTGAGTAGTTTATTTGGATCATCACATGATTACAAATATTATGGAGGTGCTTTTCAAAGGACCAGTTTTTGATGAAACATCAATATACGATTTAGTGGCGTGTGAATCTGATTCTTATACTATCTTTATTTTATCCCAGGATCTGTCAATACATTTTCTTCAAATAACACAAGATATTATTTCGTCGTACTCATACGTTGGTATGTGTACTAAATTATCACACAACGCAATTTGTATAAACGCTATTAGAGGAAATAGTACCAAAACGCCAAGAATCTAACCATTTTCTTATTGAAAATTCATTAACCATTTTTTATTTATTAACAATTTCTTTATTAAAAATTCACTAACCATTTTGGAATTATTATCATTTTGTGATTCTCTAGTGGGTGGAAATGGAATGGAGAAACAAATAATTACTTGAACCATATAAATTACCAACCAAATTCTGTAATCCAGTAATATCATTTGATTTTTTTTTTCCATACCAATTTGATATTTTATTATGCTTTAAGCATTAACATTAAATATGCCTTACGTTAAGCTTTTGCAAAAGTTAGTAATTTTGGATTACTAAAACATTTGGGCCTGTGTCCTAATTGAGAAAATGGCCCTTTATTTTGATCATTGAGAAATTAATCACGTCATAAGCTCAATTTTTTCAACTTGTGTGGTTCTTCTTTTATAAAGTAGACCCACCAAAATTTGTAATCAATTCTTAAGTAATTAAATACTAAAAATTTACCTTCAATGACACGCTAGCTATCTGGTCGGTCCAACATTCCAAAAAAAAAAATTAATTAACGAAAGAAAAAGAAAAAAAAAACAAATCATCAGCACCACACAGATCTACGTATGATGACTATATAATATATAAAATCATATGCGTGTGACATAATCATTTGATCAATAAAAATTCGATTTTTCATTGTACCTTGTCATAATTATCAGCTTATGGAGTAATATATACAAAGTCTGCTACTGTTGTTACTCATTATTACACCGTAATTCTACTTTATATATTTGATAAATTATTAAAAAAGAAAATACTAAACGTCGTCGTATAGTTCTCTTGGAAAAAAAGACAGCCTCCGCCTTTCATTTTTATTATTATCTGAGATAAAGAGACAAAAAAGGAAGTGGAGGTAATAAATTTCAAAAAATTCTGAATGCTTTTGGCTTTGGAATCTGAGGTTTTGTGCAGCTGAATTGGTGTTGGGGGTTTGAGCTCAAATCTGGAATAAGATTAGGGTTTTTGTTTCTGGATTTGAAAAATGGCGGAGCAGAAGAGTAATAATAATAATAACAATAATAAATGGAACTGGGAGGTGACTGGATTCGAACCTAATAAGTCTTCTTCCAGTGAGGATGTCGTTAATCGTACGCCTTCTTCGATGCTTCGACGGTACTCGATCCCGACGAACTCGTCGGAGCTTGCATCTAAGGTTCAGAATTTGCAGGATAAAATTAAGGTGATTATTCCTTTTATTGTTTCTCTGATATGGGATTTTTCTATCATCTTTGGTGTTGAATGTGAGTGAGGTTGAATTGGTAAATATGTTTAGTTCGAAATTATGAATTATTATTATTTTATATGTTTGATTTGAGTATAGAGTTGAGTTAGTAAAGAGTTCTTTGGTTGAACAGCTTGCACAGGTTGATTATGTTGGATTGAGACAGGAAGCTACTGATCTTCAAGACTACTCTAACGTAAACCTTCAAAGGGTTACACGATATTTAGGTGTTCTGTCTGATAAAACTCGTAAATTGGGTAAGTTATTAGTTCCACCACTGTCTTTATTCCATGTGGAGTTTCGAGATCATTGTAATATTGTGGAAAAATAAGAAATGGTGAGAAGATATTGGAACTTCATATATTATATATATGTATAACTCTTTCAATAGGATTTTTGTTACTGTTAGCTGCTTCATGTTGTTGTGGTAAAATTCGGTGAATGTGTTTTGTTCACTTATCTGCATAGCCTATTACAGATCAATATGTCCTTGAGAGTGAAGCTAGGATATCTCCACTTATCAATGAGAAGAAAAGGCTGTTCAATGATTTATTGACGACCAAAGGTGCACATCTTTCATTACCAACGTGATCAGTCTTTCTTTATCTATTCTAGAGTTTTGTACTTTTGTTGATATTATTCAGCAGTTTGGATTGTACTATATGAACTGAATATGTAGTTCATGTTCTACCTTTCAGGGAACGTAAAGGTATTTTGTCGAGCAAGACCGTTATTTGAAGACGAGGGTTCCTCTATTATTGAGTTTCCTGACAACTGCACAATACGTGTAAACACTAGTGATAATACTCTATCCAGTCCCAAGAAGGAATTTGAATTTGACCGTGTTTATGGACCTCAAGTTGGACAAGGTGAGATACTTTACTTTACTGTTAATGTAACATTACCTTGCTTAGGAACTGTTTCCAAAAAAAAAAAAAACTGTTTCCTAGATTTTGTCTAAAACAGTAACAAGTATTCATACATTTGGTTTTAAAATATAATCAATGTAATTATTCTTTAGAATGCGGAACTTATTCAGTAAACTTTCCTCAGCTTCACTGTTCAGTGATGTCCAACCATTTGTGCAATCTGCTCTGGATGGATCTAACGTCTCTATATTTGCCTATGGACAAACTCATGCGGGCAAGACATACACCATGGTTGCTGTCCTTTCCCTTTCCTCTCTGAAATTTTGAAAATGTATATATCTTGTTTTGTGTCCCTATCATGATGTTATGCTTTTAGTATCTAAGTTGAGTGTACATATATTCAAAATAAATTTGAAGTTACTCAAATGTTAGGGTTATAAACAGTCTCCTGTTATCCTCATGCTTTCTACAGCTTATTTACATGTTTATGGTTCATATTCTTTTTGGCTCTGAACCAAGCCAAGGATATCTATGTGAATGAACTTTTAACTCGGAACAAAAGAGATTCATGTTAATTAACATGGTTATATATGATAGGCAAGTTCTTGGACGTTCATAGTATTATATATTTACAAGATATTTCTGTATCAGGCAATTGCTCTCGGTTAATTTAAGTGACATGTTGTTGGCTTTTTTCCCAGGAAGGATCTAATCAGGACCGTGGTTTATATGCTCGTTGTTTCGAGGAACTTATCAACTTAGCCAATTCTAATTCAACTTCCACATCTCAGTTTAGTTTCTCCGTTGCAGTTTTTGAGCTATATAACGAACAGGTGCATCCTTTTCGTTTTGAGTTAATTCTTTTGGTTTATTGTTTTATTAGTGAAACATGGTAATGTAATTGAAATCGTAAGTCTTTTCTAAATCAGAAACATTCATTTTTTAGATCAGGGATTTACTCTTGGGTTGTCAGAGCAACTTGCGAAAGATCAATATGGGTTTACAGGAATCTGTTATAGAACTCTCACAGGAAAGAGTTGATAATCCATCGGAGTTCTTGAGAGTCCTGAAAGCTGCATTTCAGAAAAGGGGGAATGATAAATCAAAGTCTAATGTGACCCATTTGTATGTTTTATTTTATGCTTAACCTTTTTTGTCGAAATGCTTAACTCCTATTTTATGCATATAAATTCTCTGCTAAGTTCTCTACTCATGTTTTTTTTTTTTTGGATTTCTGCTCTATTGGCAGGATTGTCTCAATACACATTTGTTATAGCAACACAATTACGAGAGAAAATGTAAATAGCAAGCTCTCTTTAGTTGACTTGGCTGGAAGTGAAGGTTTAACCGTTGAAGATGACAATGGGGATCATGTAACTGATCTGCTTCATGTAACAAATTCGATTTCCGCGTAAGTTTTAAGTGTCCTTTCTTCCATTCCCTCTTTTAGTTTGCTCCTTTACCATTTAATATCATACCTAACTTCTGCATATTTGCCAATTGTCTTTGACATTTATCTTCATCTGTAGGCATCTTTCGCTTGGATCTTTGAACTAGTTTTTTTTTCATTTACTGTAGATTAGGAGATGTTTTATCTTCTTTGACGTCAAAAAAGGACACCATTCCTTATGAGAACTCATTTCTGACAAGAATACTTGCAGATTCACTAGGTAAATGCTTCTGCTTCAGTGCACGTGCCTCTACGTTTATCTTTAAATGTATTTTCTTGCATTGAGGAGTGCTTGAAATTCTCTTCAATTAAGAACAATTTCCTGCAACGTGCAGGGGGGAGCTCCAAAACATTGATAATCGTCAACATATGTCCAAGTGCAAGGAACTTGTCTGAGATAATGTCATGTCTCAATTATGCCGCTAGAGCTCGGAATACTGTACCAAGCCTTGGGAATCGAGACACAATTAAGAAATGGAGAGACGTGGTAAGTGGAATGGAATTAGAGTTTTGCATCCTTCTTTTCATTCTTTGCGCTTCTCTTGACATTGATACATATAACATCGTAATTGATGAAATGAAAGTACTCAGTCATATGTTTTGACTCAGGTCAGTTAAATAGATTTCATAATTATAATGCATATAATGGAGCTTGAGTAATACCTTATGGATGTAGAACAAAGATTAAATTTCTGTACCTGAAAGTAAAGTTGAGCGTGAAAGGATTCACTTCAGTTAGGATTGACTTAATTAGTCCATTGGTTTGATCTCTTTCTCTTTTGTAGTTTAGTTTATTTCCCTAGAGAACAGATTTGGGAAATATGCTTTGTAACTTTTGAGCTTAACTTGCTATTCTGTTTCGTATATGTACATTTACTTTGAAATATGCCGTGTAAATATCCCTTTTTTCATGCAGGCAAATGATGCTCGGAAGGAGGTATTGGAGAAAGAGAGAGAAACTCAGCGTCTGAAACAAGAGGTTACTGGTTTAAAACAAGCACTTAAAGAAGCAAATGACCAATGTGTACTGCTCTACAATGAAGTACAGAGAGCATGGAGAGTTTCATTCACTTTACAATCAGATTTAAAGGTTCTTCACTGCTGACTGGGATAGTGTCTGGTTATTACATGCTAATGTTTCCTTGTAATAATCCTTTCTGTTAACGATTTAGTTGTTTGTTTCATGCAGTCAGAGAATACGACGGCTTCAGACAAACATAAAGAAGAAAAGGAACAGAATTCCCAGTTAAGAAATCAAATAGCTCAACTTTTACAGTCAGAACAGGGAAAAGAGTTGCACGTGCAACAACAAGATTCCACCATTCAAAATCTCCAGGTTGGTATCAGTTTTTTAAATTTTGGCACACGTCTCTTTCCTTTTGTCTTAAACATCTGTGTAACAAAAAATAGATGGTGAAGTTGCTTTCTAGTAGCCTTATCTGAACATGATAGCGATGACCTTAATTTTATGCAGTCTAAAGTTAAAGATTTAGAATCCCAACTAAGTGAGGCCCGTAAGTCTGACATGACAAGATCAAGAGATCCCTTGGAATCTCAACTCATGGCAGCTGGGAACACAGTCAATTCTTCTTCTGCAGTTACCAAGAAACTTGAGGAAGAACTGAAAAAACGCGATGCACTGATTGAGGTTCTGCTTCGTCTTACTATTGAGCACATTTTTTCAGTGACTTTCATTTTTCCATTTATCCAATTCCAAATAATAGTTGGACCTGAACATTTTTCTGAAGAGAGTAATTGTTTTTGGCAGAGGTTGCATGAGGAAAATGAAAAATTGTTTGACAGATTAACAGAAAAGTCCAGGGCTAGCTCAACACAGGTGATTATTCTCTCTATCCTACATTGAGCATGATTCAGTATGACATCATGGATGCTTCTCCTTTGGCAGCTGTTGGACAAAAAATCATTCATTCTCTTCTCTTCATTGAATGTTACTAATTGTCATAAACATGGAGATTTACATGCTTCTAGCCATTTGCTTAAGCTTTCCCATCCATTGTTGTATATAGGTATCTAGCCCCTCATCAAAATCATCACCAACAGTTCAGCCTGCAGATGTTGACAGGTAGTTCTTTTTACCACTTTGGAATCATTTAATCCAAAATTCTGTCTTCTTTATTTTTGTTTACCTTCCTTACCACTTAATCTGTAATATTATTCTCCAGGAAAAGTAGCGTGGGCGCTTTAACATCTTCAGCGGATAAAAATGAGGGCACAATTACATTAGTAAAATCTAGCTCTGAAATTGTAAAAACCACTCCAGCTGGAGAATACTTGACAGCTGCACTGAATGATTTTGATCCAGAACAATATGAAGGTCTTGCTGCCATTGCTGATGGCGCAAACAAGCTTCTGATGCTGGTACTGCCACTGGCTTAATAGTTTGACGCTGAGTACCCTTTCATATTTTTCGAGGATGTAAAATAACTTAATAGATTTTACCACAATCTGAAAACAAAATACTACAGTAAATTCTTTTGTCGCTATCCATATATCGCTGTTGAGATTGGTCTTCAAATATATGTAGGTTTATATGTTGCGAGATCTCTCTTAGTGATATTGTTGACTTGCAGGTCTTGGCAGCTGTCATAAAGGCTGGTGCTTCCAGAGAGCATGAAATCCTTGCTGAGATCAGAGATGCTGTCTTTGCATTTATTCGGAAAATGGAGCCAAGAAGGGTAATGGATACAATGCTTGTTTCTCGAGTCAGGATATTGTACATAAGGTCCTTACTTGCACGATCACCTGAGCTCCAGTCGATTAAGGTGAACATAACCAAATTTTATTATCTAATTTTTATTATAGCGTTTGCTTCGTGTGTGACTAAGTCCCTTCTCCCGGAAAATTTAATCTCACGTCATTCAATTCTTTTAGGTTTCTCCTGTGGAACACTTTTTGGAGAAGCCTTATACTGGTCGAACTAGAAGCTCCAGTGGGGGTAGCAGCCCGAGTAGATCGCCTGTTCAATATCATGATGAGCAGATTCATGGCTTTAAAGTAAATTTAAAGCCAGAAAAGAAAAGTAAGTTGGTATCTGTAGTTTCGAGAATACGTAGACATGACCAGGTAAGATATCTATAATTCCCAGAAATGCTTCAGTTTAAGCCAATAACTGAGAATCCAAGATACAATCATACATGCTTCTCTTGTTTCTGAATTTTTCTTAGGATACTGGAAGGCAGCAAGTGACTGGAGGAAAGCTGCGGGAGATACAAGATGAAGCCAAAAGTTTTGCCATTGGAAACAAACCTTTAGCTGCTTTGTTTGTTCATACTCCAGCTGGTGAACTGCAGAGACAAATTAAGTCATGGCTTGCAGAAAGTTTTGAGTTTCTTTCTGTTACAGTAGATGATGCTTCAGGAGGAACCACTGGCCAATTAGAGCTTCTCTCCACCGCAATTATGGATGGTTGGATGGCTGGTGTAGGAGCTGCGTTCCCACCTCACACAGACGCTTTGGGGCAGCTATTATCTGAGTATGCAAAACGAGTCTACACTTCTCAGATGCAGCATCTAAAGGTATATATGCCATAATCTTTTCGGCTGTAACCGATTCGAAATAAGAAATTTGTCGGAGAAGGGTGTTGAGATTTAGGTCTTATTTGCTTGAAGAACTCGTTTGCCTTGTGAGGTCTAATATGGCGGTGGTTTATTAGGATATTGCTGGTACTTTGGCTTCTGAAGAAGCAGAAGATGCCGGTCAAGTAGCGAAGCTTCGATCAGCTCTTGAGTCTGTCGACCACAAAAGAAGAAAGGTAACCAACCCCTAAAGAGAAATTTATTCTGTCATATTGTTATCCTCACTCACATTATCCCATACGAGTTTTTCTCGTGGCTTAATTTTCATATTGTCCTCTTTTAAACAGATTTTGCAACAAATGAAAAGTGATGCAGCTTTGTTTACCTTGGAAGAAGGCAGTTCTCCAGTTCAAAATCCTTCTACAGCAGCCGAAGACTCAAGATTAGCTTCTCTCATTTCTCTAGATGCTATACTGAAGCAAGTCAAGGTACTTATTTATAACCCTATCACCATAAGTATTAACTACAAAAGTATAAAAGGTTAATAATAACTGTTTGCTTCTTGTAGGAAATAACAAGACAAGCCTCTGTCCACGTTTTGAGTAAAAGCAAGAAGAAAGCGTTGCTTGAGGCTCTTGATGAACTTAATGAACGAATGCCTTCTCTTCTTGATGTTGATCATCCATGTGCACAGCGAGAAATTGCTACAGTTCTCCAGTTGGTTGAGGTAAGTGAACGTGATAAAGGTCAATCCAAACTCTTTGAGAGATTTGGTATTTAACCTTTTACTTGCCGGTTTTTATTTATTGGACTGCAGACAATACCAGAACAAGAAGACAATCTCCAGGACGAAACGAGGCCTTCATTAGATTCTATATCCTCAACCGAAACCGATGTGTCTCAATGGAATGTTCTACAATTTAACACGGGAGGATCTTCAGCTCCATTCATCATAAAATGTGGAGCTAACTCCAACTCAGAGCTCGTGATCAAAGCGGATGCTCGAATTCAAGAACCTAAAGGAGAAGAAATCGTAAGAGTTGTGCCAAGGCCTTCGGTTCTAGAAAACATGAGCTTAGAGGAAATGAAAAAAGTGTTTGTCCAGTTGCCTGAAGCTCTAAGTTCATTGGCCTTAGCAAAAACACCTGATGGCACACGGGCTCGATATTCTAGACTCTACAGAACTCTAGCAATGAAGGTTCCCTCTCTGAGGGACCTTGTTGGAGAGCTTGAGAAAGGAGGAGTCTTAAAAGATACCAAATCGACATGAAACAACAAACAAAAAGAGTTTCATTTGTGTGGTAAGAGATTTTTTATACTTTGGATTTCTGTCTTTTGTGTTTACTTGCTTGCCATCATCAAGTGGGTATTGTGCATTTTTGCTAATAGAAGCTCTCACCACAATCTTTCATTGAATAATAATAAATTACACTATAAATGTAGATATACGTTAAAAGAAAAAAAGATACAAATAAATACTAGTCGTACCGTAGGCTTTAGAACACAATAGAGACCAAAAGCAACTAAAATAGTATGTGATGGTTACCATTCTTCTTGCTCATCGCTCTCAGAGAATCTCTGTCAAAGAAGATGATTTTCTCAGATATTATTAACAAAAACAAATAAGATTTTGTGTGTTTCTGATAAGTGATAATGTCCACGCTCATTGCATGCAGAAGCAGTTATGCTAAAATACGAATAAGATCAAAAAGGCCATCATTGGGACAAACAATGCAATAGCTTGGGTTAAAGCAATGCCCAAAAAGGCATAACCTGTACTAAAACTTAATTGATGTTTTTTCACTTCACAACGTCGCTTTGGCCGAGTGGTTAAGGCGTTTGCCTGCTAAGTAAATGGGGTTTCCCCGCGAGAGTTCGAATCTCTCAGGCGACGTTTAATTTTTGTCAAAATGGGGGCCAAAATAACAGATGTCAATAGGCTCATAATTTAAACTAGAATCAAAGACCAAACTTGGTCCGTTGCAAGATAACAACAAAATGTGTGTTTATCAACTTTTTACTACATACAGCTCAGTCTCTCTATGTTTCCCCGGCTCTTTTTTACTATATTGGTTTGGTTCAAAGAATAAAAACTTGGCAATGCCCAAAACTTCACCAAACCCTAGAAATTGAACCAAAAAATAATCAGATTCTTCACCAGCTCACAGTGTCTGCTACTAGTAGTTGTAGCCTCCTTCTCGGTAATCTGTAGAATCTTTACATAGCATAGACCTTAGTTCCATCATCGATCTTGGTGGCTCCAAGTGCTCTTGCTTTAGGGCGTTCCCAAGCAAGCTCTGCATTTGTGTGGCAAATATTTCATCTAACACCTGAAATCACCCAGAAGAATACAATCAGATAAGAGAAAATGATAAAGACATCTTTTTTAATACAGCGACCAGAAGAGTTTTAAGCAAACACTTACAGAAACTGCGATTCTTGGGCCTTTGTGCCAAGTCACATTATCTTTCCTATCTTCCAAAAGACGTAACACATCCTGGAAATAAGAACAGAACAAATAAGGTCAATCCAGAAGTCAAAAACTAACGGACGAATGTAATGGTGTCTCTTACCTGTCCCATTCGGTCCCAGATTCCTCTGCAGATTGAGACAAACACATCGGGTAAGAATACACCATGTAGATGATCAATTGTTTTGTCTAGCAAATCTTTCAATGCCGTCATTCTGTTCCTAACATCAGGTTCCGCTGTGGTTTCCCTTAGGTCGTGTATGATGGTCTTCAGCTTCATGTGACTTTGTATCCTCGTCTGTTAACATAACAAGATCATGAAAAGAAATTTCAACAAAGGTTTTGCGAAAGCAAAAACTAGAAGAAAAATCTAATTTTTAGAAGATGAAAAGAGTAGATACATTCTCTGCGAGTTTCTCCACAAGTGCTTGCATATAACTTCTGAATTTGGCTCTTAACAATACTGTCACCTCACTTAACCGCTCTCCCAAGACTCTGTTTTCTCCATCAGGGATATAAGAATTCCACAACTTGAATCGGTTTTCTATACTTGGGCGTAAAA
Organism: Leavenworthia alabamica; assembly: GCA_000411055.1. Lineage (NCBI taxonomy): Eukaryota > Viridiplantae > Streptophyta > Magnoliopsida > Brassicales > Brassicaceae > Leavenworthia > Leavenworthia alabamica. Next base: position 50,169 of record KE156681.1, read on the forward strand.
TGTCAAGCACTCTTTTCATCGAGTTGAGAAGAACTCCAAGCTGAGATTTTACCAAAATGGCTTTAACGTCTTCTCCTCTTACATCCAACAAAAACTTGAAAATTACAAAAAATAACATACCTCTTTTGGCACAGAGTAAGGATTAGGAGTGCCTTTGGTGAATTTCTGGACAATTTTAAGGCCAAATATTTTGCTCTCCCTTAACGGAGATAAAATCTCGGAAAATTGTTTCTCCATAGCTTCAACTATTGCCTTCTCTGCGTCTGCTACAACCTTTCCATATTACAAAAACAACATTCAAGATTATCATTTTATAGAACAACTCCATAACATGTGATGTTGACCTATGTATATAAGTGGAAGCTGAAAGAATCAAAAGAAGTCTCTGTTGTTTCTCTTACTTTCTCCAATGATATTGCGTATTCTGGCCAACGCCTAATGATGATATCATATTCATCAAGTGTCCCACTGAGTCTCGTATACATCTCATCAACAAAAGGAGAAGTCAATCCAGGAATCTCGCTACATGCTTTTACCTGAAAACAGACAGAATGCAATTCAGTTGTGTTGGAAGAAGGGCTTTAAAATGTTATACATTCTGCAGTGATTAAACTAGGAAGAACTCAGTTTCAGGATTAGTACCGTCTCTAGCTTGCAGAGTTCATATAAAACACGTCTTTTCTCTTCAATCCAGGTTGTGATATATGAATAGAAAAGCTCTTTGGCATTAACACCACCTTTAATAGGGCTGCAAAATAGCAAGACAATATATAAGTACCTAAAGGTAACAGGAAAGTATAAAAAGATATAAGACTTAAAGTAAATATCAGTGAATTTACTTTATGTTCCAGCTAGAGATATCTCTTTGAAAGTCAGCAGTTGTAATAACAAGGTCAACAACAGGAGGTGATGGTCCAGGAGGAGGCCATACGAGAAGAAATTCCCGGAGCCTATTGCAGAGATCAACACTATATATTGCCGCAGAAAGATTTGGAAGGTCTATAAAGCTGTTTGAGAGTTGGCAGAGAGAGAGTAATTAGAAAGATATATTGGGAAGCAAGAGTAAATATCTATGCATCTTTGAATTGAGAACTTTAAACACACCTTGGTAGCACATTGCAGTTATGGATTGCTATATCAGTGGATATTTCATTCTTAAGGCTCAGGATTAGAGATTTCATCTTTTGATAAGAAGCTGGAAGCGCCATGGGATCGACTGGGACACACTCACTACGATTGTAAAGTAAATCGTTTGTTTCCAATAAATGCCTTCTTGACCTCTTCTTTGAAGCAGCCTGAAGTGGTTTACAAAGGCGATTGATCACATATACGACAAACGAAAGTATGGTTAACAGACAGATAAGAGTAGTTTAATCAATACCTGAAAGTATCTGCAAAGTTTCAACTGTGCCTCAGGGGTTAACACGTCGTTGAGAAGACCATAAAGCTTGACAGCTGATTCTATCGCGGGTGCCGGAGTCCCCGTAGCAGGATCAAAAACATCTTTTATCCCGGAGAAAGACAGTTCATCAAGTGATTTATAATTCTCAAATGCTGATGCAAGAACCTGCTGAATTTGTTCGTCAATTTCCCCCAGTAACCGATTCTGAAAAAAGGACCAAAAGTTGAAGTAAGCTACATGAATAATAAAGATAATAACTTGATGATTGAAGCTGACCCACCTCTTGATGACTTAGTACAGCCTTATAGTTGCTTTTCATTATAATCGGGAATAGAAAATCATGTATCAGATCAAGACAGTCCTTGGTAGGTGATGCGACATCCATGACATAAGAAAGATATCTGAACATTCTTACAAAACATCAGTTTAATTGTCGCAAAATATATTAAAGACATGAAACTATTCTTAGTCACTCAATTATTACCTTAATCTTGTGTATGCATCTGAAACACCATAATAGGATGCGAATCGAGTTATCATCCAATGCCATGGGCCCTTAAACAATAAGTTTCTTCTCTGAAATTGTTCTGCTTTCATAGCCACTTCTAAGACAAGATCATACGCTGATGTTTCTGCCACCAACCCACACTTAGTGTTTTCATCTAGACTACTTGAGTAACCAAAATTAAGTTGGATTCTCCCAATAAGTTCATGCTCTGGTTCATGATATATTGGCAACCATCGCAGTTTTTCCCCCTGCTTGAGAAAAAATAAATGATCTTCAGATTCGTGTCTAATGAACTCAAACTGAAGGCGTGTGAGAAAGAGAGAGAATCTTACTGGATCATCAGCTATAGCTGCTAGCTGAGCTACGACACGGCCAAGAAGTTGCCCCTTCGAGTCTCGAACTTCAATGATCAAATCATCACCAAGACTATCTGGTAAGCTGCAAGAGAAAAGAAGATTAAGATCCACCTACATCATTAAAGATCATAAACAAGGGCACATACAATATAAATGCCTCGCCAGATCCAGGTTGCGTCTTAATTTGATCCTCTTCAGCAGAGCTCTTTAACCTCAATGAACATGAATATGTTTCTGAAAACAGAAAGAATCAAATACTGATGACCAATATAAAACGATGAGAAATGTACAATGCAATAATACCTTGTACTGCTTCGTAAGTTTGAGGTCCAGTGTGAGATGTAACAATTTCTTTTTTAACGGCCTTTGAGACCTGCTTTAGGTAGCGAGCAGCAGCCTGCATGTAAGCCAAACTCTGACGCGAAAGCGAACCATTTAGAGGAACTTGAGGAGTGACATGAACTTTCCTAGCTGCTTTCCATCCGGAAGATAAAGTCAGATTCAGTTCTGCAACATGCTGACGAACAATTTCGAGCTTTTCCTTGGGAATTGTCAATGAAGCAATGTTACAGCCAGGTGGTGGATCTAATCCCATTTTAATTCTACGAACTGTACAAAATCATACTCTTGTAAGTACAACCGCTGCAACAAGTGGTCAAATGCAGTGGGAGGGGAAAATGATACAAATGTGTATACCTTGGAGTCTAATTTTTCCAATAGTCTTCTTAGATTTTGGAGCACACGTCTCTGTAACCAACTCAGAAGGTCTCTTGCCTAGTAACTCTTCTTCAGACTGAAGGAAAAATCTCTGCAAGCTAAATGCATTCCTCATAATAGTGCATTCGTTGTTGAGGAAGTAAGAAGCCTCGCTGACACTATCCGCTGACCATGAATGAAGACAAAGCCGCACACAGGCTTCGTAAGCAATCATCGCAGACCATGGACCTTGCTCACTGCATTCGAACAAAAAAAACAAGTGGGAATGAATAACTACAGATGTATAAACAAAACAAGAGAGCAAACTACTAAGTCAGCTATGTAACTAAACCTGGCGTGAAAGATGGGGAAACGAGGCAATGAAGTAGCCCCATTCTGAGTCCTTGCTGAAGTTCCAGCATCAACATTTCTTTTTCTTTCACAATCATTATGTGAAGATATATTGTTCCGCACACCATTAGCTTCTGCTTCCTGTAAACATTAAAATTAAAATCAGAAGAAGACAAGAAGGTCTAAAACAAACAAAATCTTTGTGAAACAGTGAGTAAAAGAATAGAGAAAGAAAGTACATAAGAAACTTCAGTGCTTGTAGCTGAGTCGGATAAGTCATCAGCAACAAAGGCCTTAACACCATTACTTGCAAGTCCATTATGAGCTGCCATTGGATATACGCGAGGGTATTTAGAATCTTGAGGAGAGTGGTGGCTCATGAATGTCTCATCATCATCAGAATTAGAAGAAATGTCCATGTCTGAAGTTGAGGCACCATTGTTATTACCTCTCATCACAGGTTTAGTTACTGGAGGAGGAGGAATCTTAAACCCAAAACCATGAGAATTGGTATTCCGGTTACCAATTGACCACCTCGAACCAACATCCTATTAGCAATCAATTAGTTATAATACTGAAAAATCAAACAAAAACATACAAACAATATTTTGTTCATTACCTCTCCTAAGCTTCTTTCTCTGAACATTGTTCTCCCTTACACTTTAACCTAAAATGCAGATAGAAAAAATTATCAAAATGAAGATAATTAATAAAATCTCAGTTGTGTATTCTGAATCCCTAACACATAGCAAATGAAATCGATTCATATCTGAAACTAATCAACACGCTACAAATAGCGAAAATTCTACTAGAAAACAAAAAAGCCTTAGAATTACTTTGTTCTCTTCCACGAAATTCACATGAACGAAACGATCTCGTGAACAGAAACTAACAAAATTGAAGGATGGATCTACGAAAAAGCAAATGCAGTAGCTTACTTCTCTCAAACCACATAAACCTTTGGGAGATTTTCTCAGTTGATAGTGTGAACAAGTGTGAAAACGATATATAATCTCCCCAGTAAAAACAAACTGGTGATTTTTGTTTTTCACCAAACTGATTGACTACAGATGAACAATCCCGCTAGTCACTGAGTCAAAATCCCAAAGAAAAAACGTCAATGGAAGATTATAAATGAAAATGGAAGATCAAAGACGACTGATTCTATATTTCTTTCTTTTTCTTCTTTTTTTTTATGTTTTGGTTAAAACTTGCGCCATTAAAGGAAATATATTAGTATTATTATACGGAGTGGGGATTTGATGTAACGGAGAAGAGAGCGGCGTTTGATGGAGACGTCAATTAACGGTGACAGAGACTTTAATTCCCTTCCGTATTTGCTAACGTGGCAACTAGATACACGACCTTTTCTGTAACGGCAACGTTACGCGCGCGTGACGGTACGTGTTTATCGAAGACTCTCTAACCACTAGTCTTTTGTTTTCCTTTTTTTTCCAACAGTTCTATTATTTTTTGTTATAAATTACGAATAAATGCGATCTTTACGAGTATATTGGTATAGTGACTAAATTAAGTATATAATTTATTACATATACTATAACTTAATATAATTTTTATGAACGCAAAAGTCTAACAACTTGTATAATTAAAAAAAAAAAAAAGATGAGTAATCGATTTCTTTAGATTTCATTCTAATCATGTGGTCGGATTTGATTAACCCACTGTGTTTTTTCTCCTTGTCTAACAAATATGTTTCTGCCAGATCTTAATTATCCCAATTGACTAAATTTATGTAGCATAAATTTCATCAATTCTCACTTATTGAAACACAATGAATCAAGTAAAACCACATAAAAACAATTTGTACAATTAATTTGATTCGTCGTTTAGAGTTTAATGTATTGGAAAATGGAAAGTAACTAGTTCTTTTGTTAAAAATACAAATTAATCTAAATTAAAGACTATTTTTGACAAAAAGAAAATAAATAAATATCATGCTAAAGAACTTAAACAACTTTTTCTTTGGCTTCATATGTCTTTTCTCCGACCGCATTAGTTGTGTCCAGGTCACGCCGAAAACGCATATGCTTAGCCAGCAAGGTAATAGCTATAATGGGCTTAACAAGACCCATACAAGGCCTAATCATAAGGCCCATATTAACATATTTGACTTTAAACAGTGTCAACTGGTGGGGGAAGCTGACGCCACTAAAGAATTATCAATTTATCATCCATTCACTCGCTCTTATCGAAAAACTAAACCCTAGCCAACCACTCACGCGCCTTAGGATTCACACTTGTTTACCTGGAGACTGATACTCACGCGTGAGTGAAGAGAGTGTCTTTTACAGCTCATTATGACTAGCCAATTTTTTTTCCCTTTTTATTCTTCTTCTCCATTTCTATTTTGTTCCAGAAATTTCTTCTGATTTCAAAATTTGTCCGTGAAATCACTAAAAGAAATCGAGATCGACTCTAATGGCGGCGACTTTAAGCAGAGATCAATACGTGTACATGGCAAAGCTTGCTGAGCAAGCAGAGCGTTACGAAGAGATGGTTGAATTCATGGAAAAGCTGGTAAGTGGAGCTACACCGGCTGGTGAACTCACAGTTGAAGAGAGGAATCTTCTCTCGGTGGCGTATAAGAACGTGATTGGATCTCTTCGTGCCGCGTGGAGAATCGTGTCTTCGATTGAACAGAAGGAAGAGAGCAGGAAGAACGAAGAACACGTGACACTCGTTAAGGATTACAGATCTAAGGTTGAGTCTGAGCTTTCTTCGATATGTTCTGGAATACTCAAGCTTCTCGATTCGCATCTGATCCCTTCTGCGACAGCTAGTGAGTCTAAGGTTTTTTACTTGAAGATGAAAGGAGATTACCATCGTTATATGGCTGAGTTTAAATCTGGAGATGAGAAGAAAACTGCTGCGGAAGATACGATGATCGCTTACAAAGCTGCTCAGGTATTTATTAATTATTTGATTATTTTTATTCTGTTTGAATCGATCCCAGTTATAGTAAATACCCTATTTTCCAGAGATCACTTCAATTAAGCGAGCTATTGAACAATCTTTGGATTAGTGAGCACTCAATTGCTTATTAGCTAGATCTGGGAAAAGTTGCTGATCATAGATTTTTGTTTTGAAATCCTAACGAGTCTCTTACACAAATGTTGTCTATGTAATGTCTTTGAAGGACGTTGCAGTTGCTGATCTAGCACCTACACATCCAATTAGACTTGGGCTGGCTCTCAATTTCTCAGTGTTTTATTATGAGATTCTCAACTCTTCAGAGAAAGCTTGTAGCATGGCCAAACAGGTACTCCCTTCTTTCATCCTCTAAACTGCATGTTTATATCAAGTAGAGTTTTTTCCCTGTCTGATACATCATACAAACATAAGTCATTGTCTTGAGTTTTGATTTAGGAAGAGTCTTTCTCTGTTTCTTGCTTGATGTTTTGAGTCACTAATTGTGACCACTTGTTTTACTATTCCTACTGGCCCCATCTTACATTCATTGTGTTCAATTGATTTGAATCAATTTAGTACAAGTAGAGAAGTTGTTTATAAAAAGTAACTCTTTTTTCTTTCTGAACGGACCCCACTTCTTTTATTAAACAGAGATTCTAAAGAAAAGAAAAGAAAAAAAAAGACATTCTGCAAAGTCCTCTTTTTTGTATAACTTTTTTGACCTATGTTTCACAGTAACCAAATTATTCCTTTTGTCATTACAATCCTTAGAATGACAAGACTTTAGAATCACGATGTCCGATTCGAAATTGAGAAGAATTTGTCATTGGGGTTTAGGTGCATGTTGAATCCTGAACATCACATATACAAGATTTAGTTAGACTAAAGAGATATCTGATCATTGCATCTCTAACTTGTGGGTGTTGGATTCATCACCTTTAGGCTTTTGAAGAAGCCATTGCTGAGTTGGACACATTGGGAGAGGAGTCATACAAAGACAGTACTCTCATCATGCAGTTACTAAGGGATAATCTAACCCTGTGGACCTCTGATATGCAGGTTAGTCCAATACTTTACTTTTAATATTCAATCACTGAGTGTTGTGATATCAGTTTACTCATAGATACATATTCTTATAAGAGTATTGGAATAATAACACCCCAATAATTGACTGCGTTGTTTAGGAGCAGATGGATGAGGCCTGAAGGTCTTATGGGAGAAACGACTTATGTAATGTTCTTGCAACTGTAACCTAAAATCGAGTTCAAAAAACATCCTTTGCTCTTAAACTTGTCGGAAAAAAAATGTTTCTTTCTGAGTCAATCGTGTGCACAGCTTTGGTGTTGTTTGCTGTTCTGTTCCAACTCTGTTTCTTTCTTTTTTCTTTAAATTTTATTTGTCTTCGTCTTTGTCTTTTAAAATTTTTATCTCAAGCAAATATTCAGTGTCGTAAATCTTAGCTTGGACCATGTATTCCTTCGAGTCCTACGAAACGTTGCGTGTAGGGGGTGGGTCAATCTCGTTTATGGTTTGGTGTAGGGTTCAGCTGTTTTGGTTTGTAGTTATATTGGTTTTAGATGAATCAAACTAAAACCATTTTGTATTTGGTTTCGGCACCGTCAATAAAATTTCGTTGGTTTGTTTTGGAATTGGTAATTTATATCATATGATTAGATTTATTTAAATATTTATAAATCAATAAATATAATTAAAATTTGGTCAATTCGGTTCAGGTTAGCTTGCATACACTAAAGTCTAAACCAGTGTTGGTTCGGTTCTGGTTTTTTTATGTTTTAATCTAAATAATGAAACCTAATTAGTATACTTACAAAGTTTGAATTAGCTTTGGTTTAGGCATATATCAGTTTGGTTTTTAGTTGCACCTATCAAAGCTTCTTGACCATACGCGTGCGTAAAACCCAAAATTATTAGGTCACGATAAAGAAAGTTATATATGCAGTAGAGAGGAAAAAAGAGACATAGACTACAATTTAGAATCTGAGAATACACAAATATAAGCAAAACATCAAAAGTATACTTAGTTGGACCACTTCTGTCTCGCATTTGCATGCATGAAAATAGAAATAATAAAGAGTGAGTCTTTTCATTCTAATTTGAAAAGAAAAAACATCTTTTTACAAAAAAAAAAACTGTAAAACCACCAAAGTTTATTAGCTCACACGATATTTTTATTAAAAGTATCTTTTTATTTTATCTTTGTTTCTTCTTAGACTGCAAAACCACCAAAGTTCATTAAATCACATGCCAATTTTTTCTAGCTATTAGAAAATAAAAGTTAACAAACAAAGAAAGTATAGAAAACTACGTACTTAACTAACCCAAAAGGGGAAAAAAGTTTTGTTTATTGGTTCTCATCCGTGAACCTTAGAATTTGATTGGATGAAAATATATTGTATGCTTTTTTAACAAAAAGAAATATATATATATATATATATTGTATGCTTTATCCTATGGTTCGATAACCGTTTTCAATGTAATTCCAAGCAAAAGAATTTTCTTGTGTAACATTATGTACATCCAAATCGTCGGTTAGTGTTTTTCTCTTTTCAAATGGTAGAAAAATACTAATCAGCTTAAAAATATACAGATCTAGAATCATTGGAGGTAATAAAGCACTGGTGTCCTGGATTGGACGACCTGGTCTCCACTTGTATGGGAAACAAAGAAAAATATGATAGATAAATAATAAAGACCTTATAGTTAATCTTACATTGTTGGGTAAAACAGAAGACAGTATATTTGGGTAAAATAAAACATATTAAAGAATGATGACCATATATATTGTTTAAAAAACAAAGACCACATAATTAGTATATGACAATATGACATCATTTCTCCATACAAATATACACTGATATTATTGTAACTAAAAGTAACCATAGAGTCAAAAACTGTGGTCAAAGCAAATGTTTGAAACATCATTATTGATATATATTGAGTCAAAATACATTTTTTTATTTATGGCATGTTTAATTTTATATTTACATTAGTTTGCTTGGAATTTTTTTCTTTTGTTCATAAGGAATTAGAAAACTAAAAATATCATGTATTCATTTTCTCAATTAAAAAAAAAAAGCTTCCCCTTTTAATAACATCCTCCACGAAAGCAAATAGAAAAATCAAAGACCCAATCTATCTTTCACTTCCCAATCTCTTTGATGCAAATAAATTCTTCTGTAATTTTCCTAAAGATATATTCTTTTTAGATCAAAAACAAACAAAAGGATAACTTTATTTTTTTGTATTTGAACACTCTGTCATCAATGGTGGCAGAAAATTTAGAACTAAGCCTTTTATTATGTACAGAGACCACCAACTATGATGATGAAGATAAAGGCTTAATTGTTGAGAAAACTTCAATTGAAACTTTGATTTCTCAGATGGGTGTTTTTCAATTGGAGAATGAGGAGATTATCAGAGAGATGGTCGAAAAGGAGAAGCAGCATTTGCCAAGTGATGATTACATTAACAGACTCAGAAGTGATGATTTTGATTTGAATGTCAGAAGAAGAGAAGCTCTTAATTGGATTTGGAAGGTTCTGCTTTTAATTTCTGGTTCTTAAATTCGCATTTTGATAGGTTTTAATGAATGATCTGAACATAAATAATATATTAGATCAGAGTCTTATAGAGAGCTTCAGTTGACAGAGTAGATTCACTTCAATCTCAGAGTTTTAGATCTTATATGTTTTGTCTTTGTTGTGATTACAACAGGCTTGTGAAGAACACCAGTTTGGACCATTATGTATTTGCTTATCAATAAACTACTTGGATCGATTCTTATCTGTTCATGATTTACCTGTAAGTTCACACTGATTCAATTAAAGCTTGAAGATTCATTTTTAGCACTGCATTATCTAAAATTCTTGATTTATGATTCTTTCTTATAGAGTGGCAATGTTTGGATATATCAGTTGTTAGCTGTGGCTTGTTTATCCTTGGCAGCCAAAATTGAAGAAACTGAAGTCCCAATGTTAATAGATCTTCAGGTATTAATATAATAATCCCTAAATAGTCGAAATGTTCTTTTACTATTCGATAATCTCTTGAATTGATTGGACCAGGTTGGAGATCCTCAGTTTGTATTTGAGGTTAAATCAGTACAAAGAATGGAACTTTTGGTATTGAACAGATTGAAATGGAGAATGAAAGCTATAACTCCATACTCATACATAAGTTATTTTCTAAGAAAGTTGAGTAACTGTGATCAAGAACCATCCAACACACTGATATCTAGATCAACACAAGTGATAGCCAGCACAACCAAAGGTGAAAAAGGTATCTTTTCTTTATGTGTGTTTTGTCTTCTTGACCACTTTTGTGTTTTTTTTTTTACTTTTGCTTTTTATGATTTATGGATTAGAAAATTGTGGTTGTGTTGAGTGAGCAGGTATTGACTTTTTGGAGTTTAGACCTTCTGAAATTTCTGCTGCAGTGGCTCTCTCTGTTTCTGGAGTAGTACTCATTGACAACTCTTCCTTCTCTTCTCTTTTCTCACTACTTCAAAAGGTAAAAACAAAACAATCCACCAAAAAATCTATCTTTTAATATCAAACTCACACACACAGACATATAAAATGCCAGTTGTGGAGAAGTTTGAAATCATTAAAGATGATACATTTATATGTATATGAGTGTGCCCTAACTGATGTATGCAAGTGGTGTGCCCTAACTGATGTATGCAAGTATTGCATACACATGTCTAATTCTGATTTTAAAAAGTAAAAGAGAAAATAAAGAAAAGAAAGAGAAAAAGGTTTATGGGTCTGAATCCTTTTGACTTCCAAAACTAGTGGAGAGTATAGAGTAAAGACCACTTTAAATTATATTATTCTCTAGCTGTGTGTCTTGTGACTCTTACACTTACTCCTTACTCTTGTCACATCTAAAACCAAATCTTGCCCCCACAAAAACATGATATAGTATAGTTGATTCTGATTTGATCATGTAATCCAAATTTGGATCCTCTTTTCTCCTCCCCAAAAAAGGTAGGTGATGAGATCTTTGTATTTGTGTTGTGTTCAAAAGACAAAACAAAAGTCTAATGTTCTTTTAACTTTTCTGGTTCGTTAACTCTGTTGCAGGAGAGAGTGAAGAAGATTGGGGAAATGATAGAGAGTAATGGCTTAGGCTTATGTTCACAAACACCCAATGGGGTTTTAGAAGTATCAACTTGTTGTTTCAGCTTTAAGACTCATCATTCTTCTTCTTCTTCTCATACAAATCTTTCTTAAAAATTTCTCTGTTTTTATTTAATATAATTATTCACAATTATCATTATTGTGATGTCTGATGAGTGAGGTGGAAAAAAAACGGGTAATTCATTTCCAGTATTTATTTTATTTCAAGCTTTGGTAAGGATGAATGTTATTAAGATTTTTTTGTTGGTGAGAAATAGCAACAGAGTATAAAACAGAGGAAGATTTTTTAATTATTTCCCGCCAAATAGATAACGGGAAAAAACCGTATCGGTTGGGTGGGTACTTGGGTTGAGTAAAAGTTAACTGACTTTTTGTCCAAACGATGTCGTCGTAATTAAAATAAGGTAAGATGGGCTTAGAATTGGGCCCACGATAACAATTGTTTGACTTAAAGTTAACGTAAAGACCAAATCTAAAATAGCTTTTGTGTTTTGTAGTACCTTTTATCAAGCATCAGACAAAACTCCAAAATCCCAATATTAATCATCATAAAAAATAAATAAAAAGACTGGACTCTAGGTTCTACTCTAGGTTCTGTAACTATGTGTAATGGGCCAATGCTTTATTCATTAAATTTAATCCTTTGGGCCTACCAGTGTCGCATGCCATACTAGCGATGTAAAGTACTATTTACATATTAGTTCATCTTAGATTATACGTATTAGTTCATCTTTAGATTATACGTATCTAATAAGAAATTAAAGTACTATTTACATATTAGTTCATCTTAGATTATACGTTAAACATGTATTTAATTATCCACTCAAAATAATAATTTAGTTATGACTTATAATATAAGTCTAATTGGTGAAAGTGAAATATTTGTTTGTGTTTTTTCTAGCTTTGTCCTTGACCTCTCACTATATAAAAAATCTTCGTGTTTAAAGGGACAATTTTGGGATCCGCATGATACGTACACATTCTGAATTCATACTCACAAAGTATATATGTATATAAATTATATATATCATGTGTGTGTGAAATTTTGAAAAGAACAACTAGTTGGACAGAAGCGAAGACAACAATACAAAACAAATAAACTTTTATAATTCTATCGTTGAGCTTTGTCATAATGAGTCGTCATAGTCATAATGAGTCGTCATAGTCATTCAGAGAATTTAATATTACTATCCCTTCATATGTATTTTTTAACAGAAATAATACATACTACATGTCTTTTAACTAATTCAATAAAATCGTATAATTATTTGTTTTATGGTACTACTAATTAAGTGGCTAATTAAGTACATTCTCAAGAATCAGTGATGGTTAATATACAAAAGAAAAAAATGAGAGAAGATTTATTTATTGCACGTGAATCATCATTAGTTTCCCAAATTAGGGCAATGTTTATGAAGCTAGGATTATGGCAATATCATATTGTTTAAAGAAAATAAAAACCCTAACCCTAGCTGGTCCTATTATTTTATTTCTCCACCTATATATTTATTTATTTATTTACGCAATCAAACTTTTTAGTCTTTGTCTTAGCTTGAAAGGGTGGTAATAAACCCTGCTGTGGGTCACATTTTAGATTCCCTAACGCATAACGACAGTAACTATTACACAGTAAAAACACTGTGAGAATGATGATGATGATGATGGTTATGATGATGATGATGATAATGATGATGATGATATAAACGTATACACTCGTATATGTATTGTACACGATCATACACATTGATGGGTCGTTGTCCGATGGGTTTCTGTGTATTGACTGAAAGATTCCATGAAGAGGACCACAGTAAAAAAATCATCATGTTTAAAAATGTTTTTTTTTTTTAATTTGATAAAGACATATATACATCATCAATGTTAATTTTACCACAAAACAAAAAAATACTGCATTTTATTTACATAACTGTCTTTCACTAGTTTCTATGAACATTTATTACATATACAGACTCCAACGTATATATAGTACAAATATTTCTCATGACTGCATTAGCCAAGTAAATATTTTTCACCTATGAAGTCTGAATAAATCTTTTCATCATATAATACTACACCAATATTATACATGCCCTTTTTATATAATTCATTTATGAAGCAATGGATATTAGCTCCTGAACCAAAATTATTATTTTATATAATTAAATTTTTAACAAATATATTACTCTTTGTCTGAGCTCTATGTGTTTTATTTCATAAAATAAAACAGGAAAATTTAGTACATGCAACTTTTAAAATATGAGATAATTTTGATAATATATACAAATGCTAGATTTATAACATGTTTTGATCTTCAAATCTCTACCCGAGTCATATCAACTAGTTACTTGAGCTAAAGGCGTTTGAAATAATGTCTGAAAACAAATTTTAGACCCAACAAAAGAAAAGAGAGAAAATGAAATAGGACCACAATAGGTCATCTTCAGTCTTGGAGTGTGCAGCTTTAATGTAGACAAGAATGCGTAAGAGCTAAATTGCCTTATCAAGCAAAAGCATCTCTCTCAAGTCCCTTCATTTTTGTGTATGTTTGTTTCTCTTCCTTTCTTTTTATTGCATTGTCTCAAATAGAGAGAGACGATAGAGAGGTTGAGACATGAAGGGCTAATTATGGAAATGGCCGTGACATGGGGACTTATATCTTATATAACTCTTCTTTCCTTTTACAAAAATTTTGGTTCCCTTTTTCATCATCACTCAAAACCCTAAGTTTCATTTGAATTCGATACTTTGTTGGACAACAACTATTTTACTATAATTTATTTAACAAATGATTTCCAGGTGAAAGTCTAGGGATGTGGAAGAAGAACATCATTAATATAATATATGTGTACCCATATGTTTTTTTAACTCTTCTCCTCCTTGCTTCCAAAGAGCCCACATGTCTCCTTCCCCAGATCTATCTTCAAAGAACATGAGTATATATCGAGACTCATATAAATAGATATAGATATTTAAATAAATAGAAAGACATAAAGAGGGTGAAGCTTCGGATTCATCGACATATTTTGAGTCATTTTCCAAGTGAAGAATATCAGAATACTGTTGCAGTTGCTAGCTGATGTTGTTTTTACCTTTTTCATTTCCAAGGGGAAAACTTAATATAATTTTATAAGTGAACCAATACTGGCTATATTGATTGCTGACTGAGGAATCCACGCATATATGATATATATATATATACATCAGCCCTTTGTAATAAAAAAAAAATTAGGGCAGAGACGTACGATCTCCATCCCAAGGAAATTCCGACCGATCTACATTTGATTCCTACACTCATTGAACTATTAAATGAATAGTATATATATACAAATAGAACCTCCACAAAACATAAATAATTGCAATTATCTTTACTAATTTAAACATTTAGCATTTATATATATTAATTAACTTACCTCGACACCTAGAACTTAATAATACAAGAACACTTTAGATCTATAAATGGTGTGTGTGTGGAAATAATGATTGTTAATAGAAAATACAGAAACCACTCTCAAACACTAGTTAGAACATAAGAAACAAGACAATGTCAACAAGTAGAGGTTTAGGAAGCAATGAAAGATTCACACGTAAAATTAAAGAAACTAAGGAAGACACGCTTAAATTATATATATGCACTAGTTCATGTAAGTTCATACCCATATGATGCAACTAAGGACGTTACTAATTAATAACTAGACCAAGGATTTTGATAAGAGATTTTAATGTTCATAATAAACAACGTAAATAAACCAGAAAGATCATAAACATCATCATCAAAGACCAAAATGGGTACATAAATTTAAACAATAAAACCCAACCCATCTCTCAAATTTCTCAAGTAATTTAATTAGCTAAATTAAAACCCTAGTGATCAAGAAACTCAAGATTCATGGTTGGGGTCTTGTTCATGATGAAACGAAGGTTGTGGAGGATGAGGAAATATTGGAGAAGGCGACTTACCAAGAGTGTGTTTGTTGTTATGTAACCAAACCTTAAGAACTTGTCTTGGTACTCCAGTTTCTTGACAAAATCTCTGAATCAGTTCCTCGTCTTGTCTTTGGATTCTCCACCCAATCCTCTCAGCTAAACCTAACATCTTCTCTTTTTGCTCCGCCGTGAACTTAGTCCTAAACCTCTTCCTTATCCCTCCTGCTTCCGCTGACGAAGTCTCCATTGGATCTTCTGATCTCTCTCTTTGTGGAGGAGGAAGAGCGAGCTGAAGTGGAGGAACTTGTGACGGTGGTGGTCGGTAACTTACAGGAGCTGGGAGACGGTAAAAACCTTGTGGTGGAGGAGGTGGTTGTTGAGGCGGCGC
>KE156682.1:9119-35238 GCA_000411055.1 Leavenworthia alabamica
GAGCTCGGGCAAGAACATGACCTGGTCCAGACGGGTTGGACTTGGCTAGGTTAATCAACACGTTGTCTTGTGTTGGCTCTAACCGTAATGTGTTATAACGTGTAGGCTTATAGAGACATGGTTTCGAGAGCTAGATATATTTAGCCGATCGACTATTTGAGGTGAGTGCATGATCGTGGTTAGCAGGGATCCCGGATGGACCTAGAGTATTCTGGTATTATGTCGTCGTAGCATCACGTAGATGTTACATTGCTGTTATTGTTGACATATGACTATTCTCGTTGTTGCGGCGGCATATTCGATATGGGTTATCGGTTACGTCGTGATATTCATACATGGTGCACTATAATATATTGATGTATTGTTATGATTGCATTGTTATATCCTTGTTGTTGCATTGGTTGTGTTTATGCATTATAACAAAATTATAAATTCAATCAAATCATCTTAAATCTCATTAGAAATCAAATAATTTCAAATACTAACTTCAGTACATCCCCCTAGTATCCAATGAAATAATTTTATCGGATTTAGTTCGGATTCGGATGCAGATATGGATCAGTTTCGGATAAGAAAACATTAAAAAAGAAAAAAAATTAAATTTAGAAAAATTTAACTAAATTTTTTCAAATATAATTGAAAATTTTAGAATAATTTAACTATTTATATATATATATAGTTAGATTTCGGGTTTTAACCGACAGGTTGGAATTCGGTACGAATTTTCGGAATTAGGAGTAGATGTGGGTGAAATAATTGTCCGGATTCGAATTCATATTCGGATAGTGTTTTTTAGATCAGATTCGGATCAGATTCTTCATATTGGATATTTTGCCTAGGGCTACTTATTATAGTGTGACCTACTCTTCTGGTGTTGTAGCAAACTTGAAATGCAATTTCATTAATAATTGACTCTTCATAATCATGAGCTTGTAAAGCAAGTAACACAACACAATATACACTTAGGGTTTTACAGAATATGATATAAAGCTTGCCACGAGGACCAAGCTTAGGCTTCTCTTGAGGACCTCTCTTAATAGGAAGAACATCTTCAGTTGAAGAAGCACTTACATAAGTAAGCAAAGAACCTCCTCCAACTATCAAAAACTTTAGAAGTAAACCTCTCTTTGTGAATGGAGCAGCAAATGTTTCAAAACACTTACTCTATAAAACAAAGTCTTATTAGAATTTTCAAGAATCATATAAATATTTAATGATTTAAGTGGGTTGTAAGGAGAAGGAGCATCAGATCCATACACATCCCATTGTCCTGTTGTGTTTCCCAAATCTTCTAAATCAAAGTATACGCTTTTGTCTCCGTACTTAGCCACCACAGCTCCAGCTCTATACAGTAATTATTAATCTATTGAGATTGGTTTAGTATATTATGAATTATAAATCAATTTTGGTTAGTAGTTTTGGTTTATCTTGGTTTACTACTAAACCAATCTCAATAGAGTAATAGTAATTTACATTTTTGTAATACCATTTCTTATTATTTTCAAAGCATTAGAAGGTTTTACCTTGTTCATTTGGATTTGAAGCTTTGGTGAGAAGGTTTAATAAAGAGTTTAGTCCCGGCGAGAGAGCTGGATCCAAGTCCTTTCACGGTCGCAGATGGTTGAACGGTGGCGATGGTTGCAAGAGACGCCATTGTTTCTCCTACTGATCAGTTCTGTTGCCAAAGTAAGAATGGATTGGTCTTAATTTATATATCATTTAAGAGAATCTTATTACACTTTTGATTGAATGGTGTTTTGACACCTGGCAAAATGGTTTTTCGTACATTTTTATGCCACGTGAATTATATAAAGATAAAGCTCTCTCATTTTTTAATGGGTTTTGCACGCAACTTTTTATAGTGTTGAGAAGCCCAAACATATAAGTTTTGGGCTAACGTTAATAATGAGATATAATAGATATAAACTTAAGACAAATATTTTTAGTAATATAATAATAAAGAGAATATGACCCATAATATTTAAGATCTTATTACAAAAGTAATTTCTAAATAAAGTTCCATCTTTTGATATATAAAATTATATCTTAAGTTTCGACCAAAAAACATAAAGTTAGCTAAAGAAAGAAAAAAGAACTCATATTAATAACAAAATAAAAATAAAAAGGACATGATAATTATTATATAATATAATGACATCAAGATATCTTGGTCCACTATGGAGAAAAACCAAGATAAACAAGTATGTGGTCAAGTTCTTTTGAAATTATTTATTTTAACAAGTTGATAGTTAATTAAATATATGAGTGTCAAGTATAGTTCTTAAAGATAATATGTGGTTATGTGAGATTCAAAATCTTTATGATGATACTCTAATACAATGGAGGTAACATAACCTAGAATTTAGCTTGTCATGGCGCATCAATTGTATAGAAGTTAAATATTTATTATTACATTATCATTAACTAAAATAATTGAAAGTGCAAAAAAAAAAATAGAGGATGTAGAGTAATCCTGAGGACCTGAGCATAAATATCTTGATCCGCCGCATATCCGGATTCAAATACTAAAATGACAGATTCGGTAATCCAGATCTGGATCCAAATAATACGTTTTTCAAAACAGATATCCGGATCCGTTTTTTTTTTACGGATATCCATATCTAGATCCGTCTTAAAAAAAATAAAAATTAATAAATAAACAGATATTCAGATTCGGATCGCGTTTCTATAATTTTGTGGATCCGGATCCTCCGAAAAGGCCAGATATCCGGATCTATAAAAGGCGGAAGAAGGAACATACACTTGTTCTCTTTTGGTTGGCTAGTTATGTCCACAAATTTCATTAACACTATCTCTAAGTCTCCTAATCACTAATTATTAAAACTAGTAATGATTTTAAATTGAGATAAATGCTAAAGCATAAAGACTGCTTTTAAATATTGTATAGGCAAATCACTAAACTCTGAAGAAGAGATACAAAAAAAAAAGATTTTATTTTTCTTCTTGATAACAAAAAAAAAAGACAAAAAGCAAATAAAATCTAAAACATAATGAAAATCAAATCAAATCCAGGTTATCAAGAATCAAAACAAAAAAAAAGTAACAATTCTATAATTCATTGTTAGAAAAATAAGAGTGGGACATAAGCATCTTGTGGTTTAGATAAACTCTTTCACTCAACTCTCATTTGAATAAAGGATTAATACACACACTAAGGAGTAAACATCATAAGCTATATATAAACACCACTTTGTATTCCTTAAGAACAATAACCAAACAAAGCCAAGTAAACAAACATGTCTACAAATGACTTATCTTCTTCAGCTCAAACCTTCCAAGAACAGTTTCTTACTAGTTTTGTCTCTAGAAAGCTTCTTCTGGACAACACTCAACAAGTCTTTGCTGTTTCATCTCAATCTCTTTCCATAACTCATGAGAATAACATCAGTGGAAATGTACTGATGCTTCTCTCAGTCCTTATCTGTGGTATCATCTGTTGCCTTGGGTTACATTACATCATTCGTTGTGCATTCAGACGTACTTCAAGTTTCATGATCTCTGAGCCTATCTCTAGCCTTGGAAGACCATGTTGTTCATCAACCAAAGGAATCAATAAGAAAGCTCTTAAGATGTTCCCAGTTGTGAGTTACTCACCTGAGATAAACTTACCAGGACTTGATGAAGAGTGTGTTATTTGTTTGTCGGAATTTGTTTCCGGTGAACAAGTCAGACTACTCCCTAAATGCAACCACGGATTCCATGTTCGTTGTATTGACAAATGGCTTCAACAACATTTGACTTGTCCTAAATGCAGACACTGTCTGGTTGAGACATGCCAAAAGATCTTAGGTGCTGATCAAGTGGCCACAGCATCAACAGAGAGTGTAATTGTCAGGATTGAACCTCTAGAACCTGAAGAAAGAGTAAACACTTTTATAGAAAGCATTACATGTTAGATATGAGCTTTTAGATCATACCACAATTTGATACTTCAGATTTTTTTATGTCTTTCATTGTTTTTTACCTGTAACACAAAAGTGGATACAGAGAGAATATAATTTTACTTTTAAGCATCTTATGAGTTCATTAACATTCTTATCCAAAAATACATTTATAACTAAAAATTGGTAAGTGTTAGTAGTATATTCTTATGTGTCACAATCTCTACCAAAAACATGGTTCAAAACATGTCATATGATTCTTCTTAATGATAACAAAGTCAAGTTTCCCATAAAGCAACCAACCTTAGTTTGAGTAGTATTGTAAGATATACCAAACATGGTCTTGTGAGATTCTATGGAATCTAGCCTTGACACCAGCCATATCTATGTCATTACCATGTTAATGCCTCCAAATTTAACCACCCTATGTCTTATAATTAACTGTCTAGATTTAGTATACTTGCTCTTGATCTCTTAGTCATGTCCATGAATTCTCCAAATATTAAACACGGAACCCTAATAACCAGCTGGAATCCACAACTCACTGTAAAAAAAATTACTATAACTGCTTTAGTTAAGGACCACATGTTCTAACCACAAGATTTTAAAGATCCTGTAACTTAAAAAAAGGACACCATGTTATAAACAAGATTATCAAAACAAAAGACATGTCATAAACAAATGATAGTTCAAATAAGGGTAAGAATCCTAGGCCTTTTTGATTGGATGAGATATAAATAAAGTGTTGAAAGTCCTGGCCACTTGATGGACTGAAGATTTTGATCAATAAGATAGAAACATTTTAAACTTGTTGTAATATAATAATTCAGGACTATGCTAATAATATAATGGATAACGTATAAAGCAGAAGGAGCTGTATACAGTAGGTTGTGTCTATTCATCATAGCACAAAGTGTAAGTTCTCTATATTATCAAGCAAAAAGCAAAACAGATATTTAGGAGCAGATAGATATTTACTTGGTAGATATTTAGTAGATATTTCTTCTCTAACATTATCAAGACAAAAGAGATATTTACTTAGAGATCACCTATAGACAAACACTGAGAACTAAAGCTGTGTTAAATCAACAATGTTAAAGATAGAACATTAGAGATTGACTATTGTGTTCGTTAAAACTTTTCTCATGGCCCATGAAACTCATTGGAACCAAACCATTGCTTTTACTTGAATATTCCAGTTCTCACTGACTCGGGTTATTCACCTCAACAGAACCATTTCTATGCAGACATTTAGATACTTGGGAGTTGGGAATATCAAAATAGATTTTGCAAATATAATAATGGAAATAAAATCAAATTCAGGTTATCAAGAATCAAGACAAAACAAACATTAAAATAAAACAAGTGAGAGTGTAATACAAAAAGTAATGATTCTATAATTCATTGTTTGAAAAGTGAGAGTGGGACACAAGCATCTTGTGGTTTAGACGCATGGGCCAATGGCCTAATAATAAGCACTCATGAAATTGGATAAGCTCTTTCTTATGGGACCCAAACCCTCTCAACTCTCATTTGAATAAGGGAGAAACCTTCACTGTGTAAGCAGGAAACAACGTAAGCTATATATAAGACCACTTTGTATTCCCTAAGACTAAGAAACAATAACCAAACAAAGCCAAGCAAAACAGAGAGAAAGATACTTTTTCAAAGAGAGTAAAAAATGTCTGCAAATGAATTACCTTCATCAGCTCAAGCCTTCCAAGAACAATTTCTTGCTGGTTTTGTCTCTAGAAAGCTTCTTCAGCATAACACTCAACAAGCCTTTGCGGTTTCACCATCTCCTCCCATAACTCATGAAAACAACATCAGTGGGAATCTCATGATGCTTCTCTCAGTCCTCATCTGTGGCATCATCTGCTGCCTCGGTTTACATTACACTATTCGTTCTGCTTTCAGACGTACTTCAAGTTTCATGATCTCTGAGCCTATCTCTAGTACTTCAACACCAAGTGGTTCATCAAACAAAGGAATCAAGAAGAAAGCTCTTAAGATGTTCCCAGTCGTGAGTTACTCACCTGAGATGAACCTACCAGGACTTGGTGAAGAGTGTGTCATTTGTTTGTCGGATTTTCTTTCTGGTGAACAAGTCAGGCTGCTCCCTAAATGCAACCACGGATTCCATGTTCGTTGTATTGATAAATGGCTTCAACATCATTCGACTTGTCCCCAATGCAGACACTGTCTGGTTGAGACATGCCAAAAGATCTTAGGTGCTGATCAAGTGTCAGCAGCACCAACAGAGAGTGTAATAGTCAGGATTGCTCCTCTAGAACCTGAAGAAAGAGTAAACACTTTTAGGGAAAGCATCTAGATGCCAAGAAAGGCAGAAACCATCATAAATTCAAAATATTTGCTCTAGTTAGATAGGAGCTTTTAGATCACACCACAATATGATACTTCAGATTTTTTTTGTCTTTCATTGTTTTTACCTGTAACACAAAAGTGGATACAGAGAGAATATAAATTTACTGTTAAGCATCTCATGAGTTCATTAACATTCTTATCCAAAAATACATTAAGAATCATCTATAACTAAAGATTGGTAAGTGCTAGTAGTTTATTCTTATGTGTCACAATCTCTACACAGAACCAAAAACATGCTTCAAAACTAATCCACGCATGAATCATCACATGATAACAAAGTCAAGTCTCCCATAGGGATATGGAGCCAACCCATATTAGTAGTAAACCAACCAACCTTAGTTTGAGTAGTGTTGTAAGATATCAAGTTATACCAAACATGGTTTTGTAAGATTCTATGGAATCTAGCCTTGACACCAGCCATATCTATGCCATTACCATGTTAATGCCTCAAAATTTAACCCACCCTATGTCTTATAGTTAACTGTCTAGATTTAGTATACTTGCTCTATTATATCTCTTTTCTCCATATCAGGGGCACATCTTGGGTATTGTACACTAATTAGTGCTAAGCCTTAACGAGTCATATCACACAGTATTATCTCATAGTATGAAGACAGAAGAAAAGACAACAAAGTCGGCCTTAACTTGATTCTATCTCTATGATAGTTGAACTTGATATATCACTTGATCTCTTAGTCATGTCCATGAATTCTCCAAATATTAAACTCGGAACCCTAATAACTAGCTGGAACCCACAACTCACTGTAAAAAAACAACTAATAACTGCTTTAGTGAAGGACCACATGTTCTAACCACAAGATTTTAAAGATCCTGTAACTTAAAAAAGGACAACATGTTACAAACAAGATTATCAAAACAAAAGACATGTCATAAACAAATGATAATTCAAATAAGGGTAAGAATCCTAGGCTTTTCTGATTGGATGAGATATAAATAAAGTGTTGAAAGTCCTAGGCCACTTATTGGACTGAAGATATTGATCAATAAGATAGAAACATATTTAAATTTGATGTAATATAATAATTCAGGACTATGCTAATAATATAATGGATAACTTAAAAAGCAAAAAGAGCTGTATACAGTAGGTTGTGTCTATTCATCATAGCACAAAGTATAAGTTCTCTATATTATCAAGAAAAAAAAGCAAAACAGATATTTAGTTTAAAAGATGAGCTGATAGATATTTACTTGGTAGATATTTAGTAGATATTTCTTCTCTAACATTATCAAGACAAAGGAGATATTTCGTAGGAACCTTAAACAAATAGATATTTACTTAGAGATCACCTATAGACAAACACTGAGAACTAAAGCTGTGTTAAATCAACAATGTTAAAGATAGATTATTAAGAGATTGGACTAAAGCTGTGTTTCAATATTTCTAGATTCTAGCAATAGAAATATTTGACTATAATGTTCCTTAAGACTTTTCTCATGGGTCATAAAACTGATTGGAACCAAACCATTGCTTTTACTTGAATATTCCAATTCTCACTGACTAGAGTTATTCACCTTAACAGAACCATTTCTATGCAGACATTTAGATACTTGGGAGTTGGGAATATCATAATAGATTTTGCAAATATTACCAAACTTTAAAACATATAATAATCGAAATATATCAAATCCAGGTTATCAAGAATCAAGAAAAGACAAACTTTAAAAATAAAACAAGTGAGAGTGTAATACAAAAAGTAATGATTTTATAATTCATTGTTTGAAAAGTGAGAGTGGGACACAAGCATCTTGTGGTTTAGACGCATAGGCCAATGGCATAATAATAAGCACTTATGAAATTGGATAAGCTCTTTCTTCTGGGTCCCAAATCCTCTCAACTCTCATTTGAATAAGGGAGAAAAACCAACTGAGTAAGCAGTAAACATCGTAAGCTATATATAAGACCACTTTGTACTCCCTAAGACTAAGTAACAATAACCAAACAAAGCCAAGCAAGACAGAGAGAAAGATAGTTTTTCAAAGAGAGTAAAAAATGTCTGCAAATGAATTACCTTCTTCAGCTCAAGCCTTCCAAGAACAGTTTCTTGCTGGTTTTGTCTCTAGAAAGCTTCTTCTGCACAACACTCAACAAGCCTTTGCGGTTTCACCATCTCCTCCCATAACTCATGAGAACAACATCAGTGGGAATCTCATGATGCTTCTCTCAGTCCTCATCTGTGGTATCATCTGCTGCCTCGGTTTACATTACACCATTCGTTCAGCATGCAGACGTACTTCAAGTTTCATGATCTCTGAGCCTATCTCTAGTAATTCAACACCATGTGGTTCATCAAACAAAGGAATCAAGAAGAAAGCTCTTAAGATGTTCCCAGTCGTGAGTTACTCACCTGAGATGAACCTGCCAGGACTTGGTGAAGAGTGTGTCATTTGTTTGTCGGATTTTGTTTCCGGTGAACAAGTCAGGCTACTCCCTAAATGCAACCACGGATTCCATGTTTGTTGTATTGATAAGTGGCTTCAACATCATTCGACTTGTCCCCAATGCAGACACTGTCTGGTTGAGACTTGCCAAAAGATCCTAGGTGCTGATCAAGTGTCAGCAGCACCAACAGAGAGCGTAATAGTCAGGATTGCTCCTCTAGAACCTGAAGGAAGAGTAAACACATTTAGAGAAAGCATCTAAATGTCAAGAAAGCCAGAAACCATCATAAATTCAAAATATTTTCTCTAATTAGATATGAGAAGTTCGATCTGAGCACAATTCACGTCTTGGCCATCAAATAGTTTCAAAGGAACGAAAAAAAACACACAGGATACTTCAATTTTTGTATTGTCTTTCATTTTTTCATGTAGCACAAAGTGTACATAAGAGCATATATGTCTGACTTTTTCAGTAACTTCTCACACTGAGTTCATGAACCTTCACTTTTTCACCTGATCGCGTACATGTTTGATAGTGACAAATGCACTAAGGTCATGAACAAAAATGCATCTCTCCACTTGACTAGACCCACTTAAAACATTACCTCTATGCTTCAAAACAGATCTACACAAATGAGTTATTAGGATAGCAAATACCACATGTTACATGAAAGGTCATAAAACCAAAATCTAAGAGTGAGGGTAAAACCCTTCACCCACATCAAACCAAACACTTAAACTTTTCAATTATTCTCGTCATAAGCATCTCATACTTTCAATTTTATCTAATTGGTACTCAAGTTTGTATCAGATTGTGGTGAATGATCTACCTAACTTTTAACATTCTTCATTTATTATTTTTCTCCACAACAGTTGCACATCTTAGTTATGGACACTAGCTAGTGCAAGGATATTATAATGATAACTGAACTGAGAAAAGGATAGGCCTAACAATTCAGGTCTGCCCAATGCTATCGTGTAATATGAAAACAGAAACAAAACTAAAAACTTGGCCTAATTTGATTCTATCTTTATGATTAAAAAATATCATACAAATATAAAATTAAAACAAAACATGGAGTGATCAACTTGATATCTTAGTCATTTTCATAGATTCTCCAGATACCATAGTTAGAATCCTGATAACTGAGTGATTCAAAACCAAACTGGAATCCACAACCTATTGTAAAATAGTACTAATAACTAATTTAGTTAAGGACCACATGTTCTAACTATGAGATTACGAGAGATCCTGCAGCTTAAAACGGAGCAACATGTAATAAACAAGGTTATCAAACCAAAAAGCATGTTATAAACAAATGATGGTTCAATTAATAAGATCCTAGGCATATCTGATTGGATGAAGCATAAATAAAGTATTTAAAAGTTCAATTAATAAGCAGTGCTAGACTAAAAAGGGAATTCAGTAGTAATTGAGGATGTGCACATAAAAGAAGAATTATTGGCTAACAATAGAATATTGTGGTTTACAGGTATTTAGTTAAGTAGTAAATACAACTTTTTTGTTTACTGCAATATATAATGGTCAAGAATACATCCAGCAAAACTCTTACTTGAGAATTCTTAGAAATATTCTAATTCTCACTATGTCAGTGTTATTTCATCAATGCTACTTAGCACTTAGTGCGTAAGATACAAAGATTGATGAAACTGAGTATCAAAATAAGATATTCCAAGAAAAAAAGAATCATTATAGCATAAACATTAAAAGTAAAGTTTATTTACTTTAAAGAAGCAACCAAGAAACTGACCACCATGTGTTTGTACCACTTATATGGAACCAAATGTCACAGATAAAAGATAAAAGAAACCAATTCCAAGTGAGAGACTGATGAGAAAAGATAGAAAAGAGGCCTATCCTTTTGTGTAACATCAACTTTTTATCCTGAAGATACACAATCTTCCCCAAATCAATGTTACACTAAACCACTATTAGCAAGTAGCCAAGTAGTAGGAAACAATGTTCTACAGAAGCAACTTTCAAAGAATCTTGCTTTGATGTACCTCATAAAGCAAACCAAAAGAATCATTTTTTATTTGTTCATCCGTGGGACCAATTGCTTTTAACTCTAATTTAAAACAAAAGCAAAGATAGAGATAGAAAAAAAAAAAACAGTTTAGGAAAAAAGCAGAAGGTAAAAATATCAATGCCAATGAAAGTGATAAAAGTAGCCTTTAACAATACTGAATAGGAGAGGCTTTGTCCTTTTAGACTACTCTACGGACAGCCTGAGTTACTACTGTATGGGGATAGATTCCTGTTCCCCAAACATAAGTAGAATTCACCAAATAGAAATATTTCATCCGTATAGCTTTAAAAACCACACAAGATCAACAAAACTTTTGAGATCCACCACGGTTAAAAAACAGCAAACCAACCCAACTACTCTATAGACATAGATATCTCTCAGACAGAACTATCTCTGGGAAGTTCAAAGAAGCCCCATAAATTCTACAAAGAGAATAAAACCATATACTAGAAGTTCTAATACCAAGCCAGTGTATTGTGAATGTTGTTATATCAAAGATAGGGAAAGTTCACGAATCATGGCTGCTCCAGTTAAAGCTCATGGGTCCCTGTAAGCAATTCTGCGAGGTTTGATTTGCTAAAGACAGAGCCACATGGCATTACCATCGCAGCAACTGGTATGATGGACCCATTTCCTATAACAAAGCAAATTAAGCTGCAAATAATTTAATAATTAAGACACTATATGTAAAGGACCTTATTGTGAGCTTGATCTTTATAAGTTATATTCATCCAACCATACTTTAAAAATAAATAAAAAGTATAACTATTCCTCATTAAATATCTAAAATATAAATTGAAACCTTACCTTTCTTTCCTCTATATAAACAACTTCCAACAGAAACTTAGAAAACCACCTATCTATCTTAAAAATAAGTTATTATGTCCATAACCATTTCTGCTCCCACCATGGAACCAACTCAGATCTTTCAAGATATTCTTGAAAGTTCTTACTCAAGAAGATTACTATTTCATACCTCTGATCCATCTCCAACTCTACCACCATCCCCATATGTAGATGATAACAACTTTGATGCAAATGTTGTTATGGTCCTATCAGTCCTCTTATGTGCACTTGTTTGCTCACTTGGTCTAAATTCTATAATAAGATGTGCCTTAAGGTGCTCCAATTCAGCACCATCCGAAGCTGTTGACAACCACGCAACTCGCTTGACCAACACAGGAGTCAAACGAAAAGCCTTGAAGAGTTTCCAGACAGTAAGTTACTCTATTGACTTAAATCTTCCTTGCCTAGACACCGAGTGTGCTATATGTCTCTCAGAATTTGTATCAGAAGAGCGTGTGAAGCTGCTGCCGACATGCCATCATGGATTCCATGTCCGGTGTATAGACAAATGGCTTAGTGCACACTCGTCCTGTCCTACCTGCAGGCACTGCCTCATCCAGACCTGTGAGAAGATCGCTGACTGCAGCCAAACAAGCTCGTTAAACTCAACTCAACCACCACAAGACAGCATCATTGTGCAAATAGCACCACTACAACCAGAAAGATGGATACGGTGTTTTAGATGAATTAGTCACCTACATATTCCTAAATTACTATGTATTTAGAATTAATCAAGATCACAAGCGATCTACACTTCAAATAGCAATTCCATAGTAAAGTTGTAAATATTACGAAAATGTTCCTTTCTATGTATCTTAAATTCCTAAATGTTTATATTTGACAATTACAAACCAATGCAAAATGTCAGATAACAGCCAATTTTATTAGATCTGAATATAAATAAACTCACAATGGAAAACATAAACAATTCAAAAAGTCTAATGTGCAGGTTGATGAGAAGGCAAATCACTTATAAGCAATAGTTTAGTTTAATGCCCTTTTTTATGTAAAGCAAATAATTACATAAATGTAGTAGCCCTTCCAAAGTAGAAGAGTCTACTTATTGTGTTATTAATTGTAACTGAACAAATTAAGCTATTGGCTTTGATGATTTATCTGACCATATTAAAAAAACTATGACAACATAAAACCACAGAGAAAATGTCAAGAGGCTCACAAATGAGAGGAACATACACTAAAAATATAACCCACCTAAAGGAGAAGAAGAAAGAGAGAGGTCACTTCACTCACAATTGTAATAAACGGCATAAAGGTGAATGGGGTCCAAGCACGAATCCACCATATAGTCAAATCAAAGTAGGATGATTCTAATATTATATACTGATCACATGAAGGGCAAATGATAAAGGGAAATGTATAAACAAAATAATTCAACAATCAGATTTAAGAAGGTATACAATAAACCATATTATAAAGTGTAAAAACAGTCAATATAACTTAACTTAGTGCTAAAGAGACAGCTTAGTATTTAGTAATGAAACAACACAGCTGAAGAACAAGATCGCTATTTCAAACAACGCAAGAAAGGTCCACAACACGCAGTGAGAGGAATATGTGAATATCTGCTAAAATATGATAGTTCAATGCGTAGTCTTAAGATCAAGCATTTTTGAAAAGATGATGCTCCAATGGAATGAATTGAAAATGAATCTTCAAATTAAGAAATGGTTTGATAATCAATCATGAGGTTAAATTAGAAATGGATACCAAATGAGGAACTTTTAAATCAAGCAAAGTCTTGAACACATTACAACGTGATCAGATGATGAACAATAACAAAATTTTCAAATTTAGCTTCAATCAAAACTAGTGAGAATCACAATTTTAAGAGAATTTTAAAATGTACGAAATACCCAGAAAAACTATGGAGGAACGGAACTTCTTACGACGACGATCTTCTGAAGGCGAAATTTAGCAATTTTCAGAGATGTTCTCTCTTTGTTGAAACCAACGATTTCAGTCTTTGACCAGTCATCGGATCCTAAATCAATAACTTTCACCAGTGTTCCCAATCCCCTAAACCTATCTACAAACACAATAGTGTGTTAGCAAAGTAATAAGCTCGAATCTTCGAAATTTGAATGTAAGTATTACTCGTATTCTTCTCCATCAAATCATGGACATGTTTGTGATTGTAACTATGTACATTTACTATCAAGTAAAAGTCAATCGTATTCTTAATTATCAATCCTGAACAGTAATTAATTTGGGGAATGTTTTTATAACAGTGAAAAATAAAATTAAACTAGAGAATTGTAGGGTTTTACCCCGAAGGGAACCCTTCCAGAAATTCTCAAAGGCCTAAGACAAGCTCAGGCCCATGAGGGGGTTTGGAAATAGTTTTCAACCAGCAATAGACGCGCCTCGGTTAGNTCGGTTAGTACCTCATTAGCTGCGTCATTGCCCCAAGCGCAAAGATAATTTTTAACATCTCAAAGCCTCTTTATTTATATCTCAACAATACTATTCAACTTCACATCTCCTTCCGATGTGGGACTTTCTCTCTTTCAATAAAATTTTGTTATCCTCTTCAATTCAATAAACCTAAGAAATTTCAACAGCCGCAGCCGGAGAAAAATGTCGACGACTATTTCTGATCGCGAATTCGAACTTGAGAAGGAGATAAAGAGGCAAGAGGTTTCGTTAGATGAATTGAGTAGTCTCTCTTCTTCTCGAAGTGTCTATCAGAAGAACTGCAATCTCTTCTTCCTCACTACAGCGGAGAAAGCTAAACTCAATGCGCAGAAACAACTTGACTACGCTAAATCTGAAATCGTCAAGGTTCGATCGCAGAAATAACAATTGATTTTTTGTAGTTTGCTTTTGATGTATTGCTTCAACATGTTGATATTAATTTATGCTAATTGAATCATCAATAACGTTATGGTATGATCGTGTATTTTGTTGAATTGCTTGAGAATCTCAGTTATTCTTGAAATAACCTCTTGAATGCTTTATGGAATTGCTTGATAATCTCAGATTTCTGGTAATATACTTACAAATTGCTTCTTCTTCCTCCATGAGACTATCCTTAAATCAGATAAATCTTTTACCTCTTGAATCCTACTCACTATTTCTCCATAACTGTCTTTGGCAGCCAGAAACATGTCTTAGAGATTTCCTCAGTTGATTCAAGAACCTTCTAGGACACATCAACTTGTTGAACATTCTCTGATGTAACTATATCATATATGATTTTTGAACACTCTGTGATATGATGATAGCTAAATCATCTTCAGTTTTAATATTTTGGTCTCTTGGAGAGGTCAAGTCTTGTCAAGTTTTACTGCAAGCCTGAAGAAGATCAGCATTAGTAAGCGATAGGAGAATAGTATGTTAGCAGAAGTAATCTTGAATTTTTCAGAACATCAACGTGAGAAATGTAAATATAAGTGAAGACAAGATCTTGTGAAAATTACCTACAAGCATGGATTTGAGCAAGGTTGTAATGAGCTTTATCCTCAGTTTTGGGTCACCATAACTTCTGAGTTCTGACTCAGACGTCTTAGACAGCAGTCGAGGAGGATAAGTGTTCTTACCTTTCCATTAGAGGCATTTTTCAGAGGATAAGGTGGTGGTGGTTCTTGTTGTTAACGGTGGAAGAGCTAGATCAGGTGGAGGAGGAGATGTTGTTTGTTGATCGTTGGAAGATGGAGACTATGATGGAGGAGGAGCCGGGGATTGCATCTCCGCCATAATCTCTCACCGTTGGAAGCTATTTTCAACACTGTCGAATGTGACACCTCATTTTAAAAGTTTAATATCAGAAACACTAGTAATAGACATCATCAGAAAAGGTAAAACTCCTTCATGTCGACATTTTGTTTTAAAACTCTTATGCTCTTGAAAAATGTATCCAAACAAGGAAACTAAACCGGACATAATCAAGATGGTGTGAATACTAAAAAGTTTTCTTTTACCTATGATCCCTCACCAGTTAATCTCGCTTTGAGGTTTTTAAACATATTCTTGTGCGTACTTTTATGAAAAGAGTTGATGGGTCTATTTTATTTATTTTATTACATTGCTTTGTTTAGCTTTAAGGGTGACTTTTTTTATATTTAATCCAAGGTAGGTTTAAAGACCAGGACACCCCAGGGATATAAACACATATCTTACAAATAAATAATAATAATAATAATAACATTTGGATATATAAAATACAAATTTATAGGGTTATTATTCTAATAAAGTTGATATTCTTCAATATTGTTTTAAAATCCATTATCCAGTAAAAAGTATGGGATGACTCATTGATTATCTTTTTCATAGTACCTAATTGAATAAATTTCAGAAAATATAAAAAATAATAAGAAGACAAAAGCTATCAACATAAATTATTTATAAAACAAAACAAACAATGTGAAGCAAATTTAACTTTACCACACAAAGACTCACTCACATTGTTAACCCAAAAAAAAACAAAACCCTTATAGCTAGGGTTTAACATTTCTGCATTAAACATAACATATTTAAATTATTTATTATAAATCGATGCATACATAAACACAAGTCACATACATATTTATTCGTTAGGATTGTGATAAATGATAACAACAGACTTGGTGTCAAAGTTCTGAATAAACTTCTCTTGTGCTGTCCTAAAAGGGTTATTGAGAAGCTCTTTGATTGGTTCAGGCAAAGGCTCATCCTTCATCATCTTCTTCCAATATTCTTCAGCAACTCCTCCTGTTCTTGCTTCACTTAGATTCACAAACTATACCAAATACAATACAATAGTGATGAATATGTTATTAGGGTTTTAAAACTTTTAACATAATTAAAGAAGAAGCTTTACCAAGAGAAAGGTGAAAAGAGCTAAGAAGAGGACGACCAAGTATTGTTGTTGCTTCATATTTTTGTTTTGTGGTTTGAGTATTTTTAATGATCTATATGTTAAATCTTTGTGTGTTGAAGCCCTTTTAAAGGAGGTTTATTTCTTGATAACAGTGATATATTTTATTCATTTTTATTTTAAAAATTATTTAATATTACATTGGAAAGTCAACTTTGTGTTGTGTATATTTAATGATAACATATGTAACCTAATTTAAAGTTTTTTTTTTTATTCTTCTTTGGATAGAACAAAGAAGAGTTCTTAAGAGTAGTTAAACTATATAAATAGGGCAAAACCATATTAAATATAGCAACTTGAACAGTACAACTAAATTTAATAAATAAAAAACAAATGACATTAATTTTATTTACTTATTAATAATCGATATAAATTATGTGATTTAACATCAATTATACTAAGTTATTATACTAAGTTATATACACTTCTAGTTGTTTGAAATTAATTAGGTTATATTGAGAAATACTAACTTATCTTAATTTGTATTATTTAATATGAAAATATACATGATAAAAATTAACGTCAATTGTTTAAATGATCAATTTTTTATTTGATAGAAAACGTTTACATGGTGCCACCATAAAAAACATTCTTAATTTTAACTTCGAAGCAATGAATATGACTCAGAAAAATTTCAAGTAAAAATACATAGAAATTAATGTTTTGCTTTTAAATTATGGTCCTGCTTGAATTAATTTTTTGAAAATGTTGTCTTTTCTTCGTGATAGTCACTTTAATCGTGAAAAAGAGACCACAACTTTTTATTATTTTTATCCAAAATTTAAGTTGGATTTAACCAGAAATAAAATATTAAAAAATTAGGATAAAAGTGAAACGGTCAACTTTAAATTAATGTGTATGCACATAAACCAAAGTTATTTAAGACATAAATTAAATATTAGATTATACTAATTGGTAGTGAGGAATTTTTTAGTTGAACAACCCATTGATTAGATCAAAATATATCTTCAAAGTGTTTTTTTTTTTTAATTACTGATGTATTATGTTGGTACTCGGTCGAATAACTAGTCTACCATTATTTTATTATGATTCTGATTCTTCTTACAATTAAAGAAGTTTAACATTTAACAAATTATAAATTATATTTTATATTAATTATTTGTCGAGTGTGTTTTTATATAGTTTTATGGATAATTATCTTTTTAAATAGAATATTAATAGTTTAAAATATCACTGGATTTTTAGTACCATAAATTTTTCTTGTTTAAAATAATTTTTAAAAAATAATATTAAGGAAAAAACTAAAATTTAAAAAGATTTTAATGTTATATGCTTTAAGAATCCCAAATTTAAAATAAGATTTAGAATTTTATGTAAACATATAAAGCATGCACTTATTCTAATAGCAATACTATCACTGTGGAAATATATTTTTAAAACCTAAACTTAAAATTTTAAAATATTACAGAAATTCCCATTGAAAATATAACTAAATTTTGAATTTACTAAGAGTAAAAATGACACTAAAAATCATCTAAAACTACAAAACTAAATATTATAATTATTCATATAAAAAACTAAATATTACAACATTATTGATTGATTTGTCAACCAGTAGAATACATGAAGCTATTAATTGGCTACATATTTTTACAACATTTGTAATAAATAATGTTTATTCTCAAATTTTTAAAATTAACCCTATTTATAAAAAATTACAACAATGCACTCCTAAATTTTATCTCTTAGATCTACTCCTTATTGACTAGACAACAATAGATTATTATGATCACATCACTAATTTTAAGTTGATTTTATGGATTCTTTAGAAATGGTGGTCCATAATAGAGGAGAACTTCAATAAATAGTGAATGATCTTATCACTACACAAAATATATGATTTATTTATTACATTTATGTTTAATAATATCACATTTGTTTAGTTTTATATTATCATGGTATTTAAAATAATAAAATCTTGATTTTTTTGTTTACAGAAAATAGTAGTGTATATTGTGAATGATGTATTGTGATTATGATTTCACAATACATCATATACCATATGAATTACATAGTGAATGATGGTATTGTGATTATGATTTTAACTTATAAGAAATGATTATTTCTGTTGTTATGATCTCAACAATTTGGTGTACAGTCATATTTGTAAAATAGTTTTTTTTTACACTTTACTAATTTTTAATTTTTAGTGATCATAGAATTTTATCATGGTGCATTTTATTTTAAATTTCTAGGTAATAAAAACACAGAAATTAATGTTTTGCTTTTAAATTAGGGTCTCATTTTTTTTAATGTTGTCTTTTCTTCGTGAGAGTCACTTTAATTGTGAAAAAGAGACCACAAGTTTTTATTATTTATAACAAAAATTTAAGTTGGATTTAACAAGAAATAAAATATTAAAAAATTAAGATAAAAGTGAAATGGTCAACTTTTCATTACACATTTCCTATACGACACATAAACCAAAGTTATTTAGACATAAATTAAATATTAGATTATGCTAATTGGTAGTGAGGAATTTATTAGTTAAACAATCCATTGATTAAATCAAGATATATCAACAAGTGATTTTAAACTAGTTTTTGATTATTTTATTATTATTATTATGATTCTGATTCTTCTTACTAAGAGTATTGTTTAGAATTTAACATTTAACAAATTATAAATTACGTTTCATAATAACTATTTATCGAATGTGTTTTTATATAATTTATGAATAATCACTTTTTAACATAATATATTAACGGTTTAAAATAATTTTGTATACAGTAGTTATTATTTGAAAATACTGACCGTTATCAGTTATATACATTAATAAGTTTAAAATATCATCGAAATTTTTAATATCATAATTATTTTTATTTTAAAAATCAATTATTAAAATAAAATTATCATAAAAAAAAGAACTAAAATTTTAAGAGATTATAATGTTATATGGTTTAAGAATCCCAAATTAAGAATAAGATTTGGAATTTTACTAAAAATATAGAGCCAATGCCCTTATTTTAAATAGCAATACTATCACTGTGTAATTATATTTTTAAAAACTAAAATTAAAATTGTCAAATATTACAGCAAATCCCATTTGAAATATAACTAAATTTTGAATTCAATTAGAGTAAAAATGACTCTAAAAATCATCTAAAACTACAAAACTAAATATCACAATTATACAAAACGAAATATTACAACTTTATTGAAATCAAGGCGGGTGTAGCTTATTGGTGCAGTTGCATCTTTTACAAATTTTAAAACATTTGTAATAAAAATGTATATTCTCAAATTTTTAAAATTAACCCTATTTTTAAAAAATTACAACAATGCAGTACTAAATTTTATCTCTAGATCTAATCCTTATTGACTAGATAACAATAGATTATTAAGACCACATCACTAACTTTAAGTTGGCATTCTTAACTCTATAGAAATTGTCCACAATAGTGGGGAACTTCAATAAATAATAAATAGTCTTATGAATACACAAAATATATGATTTATTATTATATTTATGTTTAATGATATCACATCAGTTTAATTTTATATTATTATGATATTTAAAATATTTTTTGTTTACCAAAAATAGTAGTGAATGATGTATTGTGATTATGATTTCACAATACATCATATACCGTATGAATTACATAGTACTGTGATTATGATTTTAACTTTTAAAATATGATTATTTCTGTTGTCATGATCTCAACAATTTGGTGTACGGTCATATTTGTAAAATAGTTTTTTTTGTTACACTTTGCTAATTTTAAATTTATAGTGATCATGAAATTTTATCTAAACATTCAAAATCTGTTCTACAATTTCTCATTAGGAAAATATAATTTTTTGTCTAAAGACGGGCATGTCAAGTTTATATAAAACTCATTCGGATTTTATGTGATTATGCATTTTGGATAGAATAATTTAAATATTTTAGATTGGATTCGGGTACAATTCGATCGGATTCGAATCGGTAATTATATATTTGATTGAAGTAATTTTAATGATTCGAATTGGTTTGAACACTTTTTTGAATTAAATTTTTACATCCAAAAATTTAAACTTAGCATCCGATTAATCAAAATCTTTTAGAACACACTAAATTGTTGTCAAATAACCTAGAATTATATTCAAAAATTTAAAATTTATTTAATTGATCTAAAATCATATTTAAATTATTATATGATTAATTTTATATCCAAAAAATAAAAATTAAACTAATTAACTAAAAATTATACTTGAAATTATTATCCGAATAACTTAAGAATATATTATAAAAAATAATTATATAACATTTATATCTCAATAAACCTATGTATAATTTTGGATTTTTTTATATCTATTCGGATTTGATACTAACCCATTAAGATAAAATCATGGGTATATATTGTGAGTCCTTGGAATTAGATAATTTTGTATGGTTTGGGTAGATTTGTTTTTGAAGGACTAGTAAAGGATAATCATGAAGACAAGTTTAGCTTTAAAATCAAAGTCATAAAGAAAAAAGTTGATATTAGTGCTTCTCATAAGTGGATATTGAAAATTTGTTATATTATTGAGTCTAATTAACAAACACTATTTTACTAGATAAGATTTCTAGTTGAATGTTTTTACTTTTTCCTGATTATTTGTGGTGCAAATGGAAAGTTTTTAATATATAATTTTATGTTTGTGGTCATATTCTAAAAATATTATACAGTTTATAATTTCTATATGGATTATAGTATGGATAGGATAAATTCAATATAATTTTAAAATTTTACAACTACGATATGAATTTATTAGTACTCAAAAGACAAGTTTCCACAGTCGACACAACTAGTCACAGTTTTTTAGAGACTCTGCTTAGTTTCATTCGTTGAGCATTCATTATTTTTTGAAATCTAATTTTGTCTTTATTTTATTTAAGTACAAACGTGTATTTTAGTAGCTGTTCGATGTGTTGTTGCATCTAGAATAATTGTTGATCTAAAATTTCAATAGAAACAACAGACCTGGACATTGGACAAGTCACTTTTTATTTTGGTACGTAATTTTTTTAGGGTTTAGATCTTTTGGATAAAATAAATTTTTGCTTATACATATATTTATAGAATTTTAAATCAAATTCAAATTAAATATTTTTTTTAATTGAATTTAGATTCGATTCAGTTCTAAAAACTTAGTAATTGTGAAAAAAATAAAAAAAAATGAGAACAAAGGTATTAAATAAATTAAAAATTGTGACTAAATGTTTTGTGAAATTTAATAAATATGTTTCATAAATATAGCCAAAAATTTAAAATATAATTATTTTGAGTATTCCAATTAATATAGTTTTATAATAATTGATATTCTGAGTTTATAATTATAATTAGGTAATTACGTTATATCAAATCTAAATATAATTAATATTTTTGGTATATAGTTGTATTTCAGGTATTATTAGAATATTCATAACTTTTAGGTTTGATTCAAAATTATTAAAATTTTACTCGCATCCCATCATTTCTAATTTGTTTTTTAGATTTGGTTTAATATTTTGGATTCAGATTTTTTTGTCTACACTTGAAAAAAATGTAAGAATTCTAATGAAGGTTAAGATTCACAAAACTACCAAAACTAGTACATATTTTAAAAAATGAATAAATAAAAAATCTTTTAAAAAAATCGACAAACAATGTGTATGAAATTCGTTTAGAAAAAAAAACATCAACCTATAAGATATATATGTTATTTTTTGAAATTTTAAATCTCTTGCTTGTCAAAAAAAATTTACAAGTGGTAAAAATAATAATATTTGAAAGACAAAACCACCAAGTTCCAAAAGAAAATTATCGAATTGAAATCAAATCGTGTAAGAACAGAAGTGAAGAGGTGGTCTCAAGACTTATCACAGAAGAAACAAGTGGGTTTCAGTCGAGTCATGCATGCATATCTTAATTAACTTTTAATATTTTTTATAGATATTATCAACTTATTTATGTTCTTTGTTGGAAATTATCCTTTTTATTCCAAAGTCAACTTATATTTCTCAATCATCCATAAATATCACAACTTTTTTTCTACTGTAATATTACAACTATTTACATTATTATTATTTTTTACACAAATCATTTTTATTTAACAATTAGTTTGATGTGATGTGTGCGTAATAATTGTTTCTTTATTTTTTTTTTGGTAAACAACCAAAACCACACATTCATATATACTATAAATAGATTCCATGAATATTAATATTTATTATAATTTTCATATTTGGATGATATAACATAAATGGATGAAAAGTCAAAGATTTTATATAGTGGGTTGGTTGTTACAAAAAAAAATATATTAGGTCAATGATACTGCGACTAAGTTCAATGAAATATCAATGAACCCTTTTTGTTTTTTTTTTCTTATATTTCATAATATTTGTAGTTATTTTTTTCATGTTTATTAGAAAAACTTTAAAAATAGCTGATCTTATATTATTTGATTGATTAGGTTATTAAACAATCAAAATAAAATAAGAAATATTATAAAATATTTATTTTAAAAATCTAAAACAACAAATAAAACAACAGAGTAGTTAGTATTATTTATTGTCCTAACTTAAATTCTATTTATTGTTTTAATCCTTTTAAATTCAGCGAAGGTCTACCATTCACATAGTCAACAAAAGATTTATTGAAGAGTACCACAATGACTTCGTGAGAGTGACATTCTTTTCTATATTTTAAAATTAAATCCGAAGCATTCAAGAAAAATATATAACAAATTTTTATATGTATACACTTGAGATAAAATTAAGTTATATATGTGAGGAATTAGCATATCAAAACTAAAAACCGACAAAAACATACAAAAACTTAAAATATAATAAATTAGAACATATCAAGTAATATCTTAAGAATAAAAATAACTTGTTTTAAAATTTAATATTTTATTTATCAAAAAGAAAAATAAGAAACAAAAAATGAATATGGTAAACTAATTTAAATCAAGTCTTAAAAATTTAATAAATTTATTTATTTCAATATTTATAGATATTTACCAAAACAGTAATTAATAATATCAATAAATGGATTTAAAAAATATTACCAGTCCAATTGTATGTATACTAATTAATAAATGAAGATAACTTTTGAAATTAAACAAAAAAAAAGAAGAAATCAGCATCAACCTAACTAGATGGTTTTTACTATAAATATATAGATAGATGAGTGTTCATACTTACACCACTTGAATACTTCTTTAAACCATATTAAAAAAAAGGACTCAAATTCTCTATAAGCTTCTTCTTCATGGCTTCAACTTTTCACCTCTCTATTAGCTTTCTCATCTGCCTCCTCTTCTCTCTGGTATGTTTATATCTCCCTTACATATAGTTATATATTATATAGTTATATGTATATATATATATTGTATACATATATGTATATGATTTCTCTTACACTTTCTCTATGTGTATTTTATATAATTAAAATAATTTACCATAAGAATCCAGCATCGATCATAATATCTTAATTATAGCACACGAATTTATATATATTTATGTATCATGACTATTATTACCACCGTTAATTCTAAATATAAGTTTTGTTTTGTTTAATCATATGATGCTATTTATAAAAATCTTACAACATATTCATGTAATAGTTTATATTATATTGATTTTATTTATATAAAGTTCTTACATCATTTAAACATATAAAGAAGGCCATGCAGCGTAACACTAAATTATGTATATATTATATTGATTTTTTAATTAATGTATCAAAATAAAATTTGAAGTTTTTGATAATTTAAAATTGGTTGTGTTATTTGAATGTAGTGGATCGTCGATGCACACACGTCAAGAAAGCTAATATCAATCAAGGAACAAGAAGGTCAATTGCTCAAAAATGGTGAATTCGATGATCCTTCATTATACATGTACTTCACACTCAATGATCTCAAACTTGGAACTAAGTTACTTGTCTACTTCTACCAAAACGATCTTCAAAAGCTTCCTCCACTCCTCACAAGACAAGAAGCTAATCTCATTCCTTTCTCCAAGTCAAAGCTTGACTTCCTTCTTAACCACTTCTATATCACCAAAGACTCTCCTCAAGGGAAAGCCATAAAGGAGACTTTAGGACATTGTGATGCTAAAACTATTGAAGGAGAACATAAGTTTTGTGCAACTTCTTTAGAGTCAATGATTGATCTTGTTATGGAAACAATGGGTTCTAATGTTGATCTCAAGGTCATGACAACTAAAGTAATGGTCCCTAGTATAAACTCCATAAGCTATGCTTTGCATAACTATACATTCGTTGAGACACCTAAGGAACTTATTGGTATTAAGATGTTGGGTTGTCATAGAATGCCATATCCTTATGCTGTTTACTATTGCCATGGACACAAAGGTGGAAGTAGAGTCTTTGAAGTTAACTTGGTGACTGATGATGGTAAGCAATGGGTCACGGGCCCAGCGGTTTGCCACATGGATACGTCTACATGGGACGTGGATCATGTAGCTTTTAAGGTGTTGAAAATGGAGCCAAGGTCAGCACCGGTTTGTCATTTTTTTCCTCTTGATAACATTGTATGGGTAACAAAATAAGAAGATAGACTTAGTTATGAATAAATATGAGTGTGTCTTAATAAATATCTATCTATGGTTATGTAAGAAATTAATAAAAAAAAGACAGCTTTGTTGGCTTTGGTGTTGCTTCTTTTGTGTGAGTTGTAGCTACGTAAAAATGATATGCATGTAATATATAATTAATAATTATATTCCCATGCAACCTAATATATATATACACATAAGGATATGTTAGTAAAAATAATCAAATATTAAATTTGAAAAACTGGTGTCTCATAACAGTTTTTCAAAATTTGAAACCATCTTTATTTAGTTAATATTTTATTTTTAATTATTAAATTAAGTTGAATTATCATAACAGAAAAGATTCCTTATCTCTGGGTTTTCTC
Organism: Leavenworthia alabamica; assembly: GCA_000411055.1. Taxonomy (NCBI): domain Eukaryota; kingdom Viridiplantae; phylum Streptophyta; class Magnoliopsida; order Brassicales; family Brassicaceae; genus Leavenworthia; species Leavenworthia alabamica. Next base: position 34,496 of record KE156682.1, read on the forward strand.
ACATTTTCTCGCGATTTCTCTCTTTAGGTTCCCGTCGTTTTCTTGCTTTCCACATTTAAAAACAGTGCATCATCAGAGTAACGAGAGCACGAACAAAACCATGGAAGAAGGAAGCGGCAGTAACCAGAGGAGGATCATTCGTGATCAGATCTATCAAGAAAACGATCGGTCAACGAATCGTCGTCGTCAAACCAACGAAAGAGACGAATCTCAAAACAACGTTGATGATCATCTTTCTCTTTCGTTAAGCTTAGGATCATCATCGTATTCCACTCCTGCGACATCATCATCGCTTCGTCTAGTTCCACCACCAGCTTTTGCTGGATTTACTACAAATCCGTTTCATTTCATGGCGTCATCGTCATCACTGAACAACAACTCTCTCCACCGAATAGGATCTCAATCGACGGCAGCTAATCGAAATATCCCGGCGAGATCAGTTCGAAAATCAAGATCACGATCTAACAATACAATTCCGCCGCCGTTTCCATGGTCAACGAATATAAAAGGGAAGATACATAGTATTGCGTATCTCGAAGCGAAACAGATCACAACAATCTCTGGAGATGTACAATGCAAATACTGTGATAAAATTTACCAGATAAATTACAATCTAAGGGAGAGATTCATAGAAATTGCGAGAGTCTTCATGACGCTTAAAAAGGAACTGAGGGACCGAGCTCCTCCGAGATGGATAACTCCACAACCACTGAGATGTCAACTTTGTGGCCGTGAAAAAGCGG
>KE156682.1:53220-66003 GCA_000411055.1 Leavenworthia alabamica
TCATGTTGTTAAATAGTGATAAACAAACCTGGACCATCAAGACCTAAAGTACCAATCATAAAAGGTTTAATTCCAAGCTTAAAGATACACTCGGCTATATTTCTTGCTACACCACCTGGCTTAAACAAGATCTAATAATGAGAGATTAGTGAAGCCTTTGTTAAGCTAGAATTTAACTGTTAATTACTTTGAATTGAGAAAATTGAAGACCTGGCCAGGGACGGTGGTTCCTGAGATTGGTGTGGTTAATGGCTTTGCGTGAATGTCCAAAATTAGCGCACCGATTATGACAGGCTCCATTGATAAACCTTTAGATACTTTCGTTTATTCTCTCACTCAGTTCATCGTCTCTCTCTGGTCTGTAAGTAGATCTATTGTTCTGTCTTTTTCTCTTCTTTTTATTTTTTCTATAATTTAGACTCAGATGTTTTTTTTTTAATATTAAAAACTGGTATTATTATTTCAATCAGATGAAAAATTATTATTTTCTTTATATAAAAATGTTTTATAGATTTATTTTGTAAGTTTGTATGTATTTTAAAACAATCTAATATTTTGTGACTATTTGTAGTCTTATATGTTTGGTTGAATTAGGCCCCGTTTGGCTGCACATTTGATATTTACATTCAAATGGTTCATTTAAATAATCTATCTAAATAAAGTATCTAGATATTGTTTGTTTTTTAATTGACTTTTTTTGTTTCTCATCTAGATAAATCATTTAAATGAAATTGAGAAATGATGTTTGTTATTGTTGAAATTACATTTTTTCACAAATTATATTTTAGCTTCGATTGTATTTTCGGAAACTTTGTATCAGCGTTTTGGTCAGAAATTATGTTTTTATATATCTAGTTGAAATTATATTCGAGTGTATTTGGAGAAAATTCATATTTTCATATGTTTTGTGGGAAATTATATTTTTACATTTTTAAATAAAATTTTGTTTCTATATTTTTTAAGAAAAAATTATTTCGATATTTTTGACAGAAAATTATATTTTTGTTTTTTGGTTGAAAATTGTGTTTCTATTCTTTTTGGAAAAAATACGATCTTGGCAGAAAAATATATTTCTGTATGTTTGGTAGAAAATTTATATTTCTGTTTTTTGACGTGAAATTGTGTTTACATGTTTTCACCGAAAATATATATTTTTGTATTTTTGGCTGAAAAAAAAATTTTCAACGTTTTTGGTTTGAAATTATATTTATACATTTATAGTGTAAAAATATGTTAATGTATTTTTAGTCGGAAATTCTGTTTCAACGTATATGATCAGAAATTGTATTTAAGCGGCAAAAAATAGTGTTTAGTGATTTTGAATAGAAATTAATTTCTGTATTTTTGTACCAATTATGTTTCTGTATTTTTGTAAAAAATTTATGTTTTTTGTGTCTTTTTACAGTAATTGTGTTTTCGTATTATTTGCAGGAAAATGAGTCATCATACTTTTTATTATTGATGGAAAAAACATTTGCACCTTTTTTGTCTTTTACGAAAAATATGTTTCTATGTTTTTACAGGAAAATATCCGTGTGTTTTTATGAAAAAATTATGTTTTATACTTTTGACATAAATTATTTTGTATTTACTTTCTATTTTCATATTTTTATTTTTATTTTTAAAATAAATAAAAATGAATCATCTCCATCCAAATGATCCAATTTGGATCATCCAAATGAATATCAAAATTTAGCCTAAATTTTACAATTCATTCAAATGATTCATCTCAATAGATCATCCAAATGTTTAATATTTGTTACAAAACAAANAGTTTTATCTTATTTTGATAAAAATTGTAGTGTATTCATTTATATGCTTTTTTTTCAGTGCATCTCAAAATTGCATGATTTGTTATCTGTTTGGAATTGGACGAATATATTACATGTGCTTACTTAGAACATCCAATAGTTTGTGAACATATTTTAGATCCAGGAGTAGGAGTACCAGTGGTCTATGCTGGTTTTGGTGCTCTAATGTTAACAACATGTATCAGTTACTTATCTCATTCACAGGTAAAAAACTAATTTTAAAAAAAATCATTACAAAATGAAATAACATTAGTGGTCGGAGGAAGAACAAACAGAGCCAAGAATCAATTCCCTGATGAAAAACTCTGATGTGTATGTATTCTTTATAGTGAGATATCAAATTTGATGGTTTGAACAAACTAACATCATTTTTATTTTTATTTTTTAGGATATATATTTTTCAAAACATTGCTAATTTCACCGGTGTGGCATTCATTAAAGGAAAAACGAAAGATGCAAATGCAGATTAGATAAACTAAATATGCAAAAACAATATTTGTTAACTTTGAAATATTAAAATAATGAAACAAGTGACTTAAATAATGAAATTTCTTATGTACTTTTGGACTGTTGATTTCTAAAAAAGTTAAGCTTTTAAGCTCTTAAATTGATTGAAAATTAACGCATGTTATGAATAAATATGCACAGATTATGTGGACTGATCAAACATATTTTTCTTCCTTAAGATATAAAGTTTGACTATTTGTTAGTTAATGCATTTTTTATTAATTTCTAAAACACTAATGTTTTTGTTTCTATAGTTACATGCTCACAAGATTAATAGTTAAAAAATATATGATGAGACGATAGCTCGTGGTTTTATCTATTGGAATGGTATCAAAATTACCGTTAAGGAACATTTAACTAAAAGAGAATTTATGAGAAATGCATATTAAATAAACTAAATATGCAAAGACAACATTTTTTATATTCAAATATATTTTAAATCGATTAGTGAAACAAATGAGTTAAATAATAAATTTTATGTACTTTTATACCGTTGATTACTAACAAAAGTTAAGCTTTTAGGCTCTTAAATTGATTGAAAAAGCAATGCATGTTATGAATAAGTATGTACAGATTATGTACACTTATTAAATATATTTTTCTTTTTGAATATATAAAGTTTGACTACCAAAATGATTGTTAGATATCCTACGATAAAATGAAAATTTGTTATGGAGAAATGAACATCAATTTAGATACATAGTATATATTTCTCGTTTTTAATTCATGTGTGATTTGTATTTATCTTGAATTATTTAATATTGAATTAGATATTATTTTATTAGTTGTAGATTATGATGTTTCACTTGTAATATCATCAAAAGTTTTAATTCATATTGATAGAAGATCAAAACACAATCATATCTCTCTAAATTGTTTGTTAAATAATTACATCTTGGGAATTTAGAGAGATATGACTTATACAAATGTTGATTCACTGTTAATAAAATTATCAAAAGTTTTAACTTATATTGATAGAAATTGTAGCATTTTCATCTATATGCTTTTTTCAGCCCAATTTAAAATTGCATGATTTGTTATATGTTTGGAATTGGATGGATGTCTTCTTTTTTTGGAGAACAAATAAACTTTGTCTAATTTACAAATCATATCGGCAAAAATGAGTATAAATAAAAATGTTTATATTGCTTATGATAAAAAAAAATATTTTGATTTTTTTGTCTTGTTATATAAAAGATTGTTGGATTGTTTCGCTTTCTAGAGGTCAGCGTTATGCGATGGCACTTAGTGGAATTGTCAAACCTTTACTAACATTAGATAAAGTTAAAAAAGGAGTCAGCCGCAATTTTCAAAACAAGGATCGTGGTCTTATACATATACGTCATGCTCGTACATTTTTGGTGGACAAGTACGTCGATGAAATGATTATATATCATCGTTATATGGAAGAATTTCAAAATTTTGAGAGTATAATCAAAAGACTAATTGTTAAAAGCCCCGTGGTGGTGTCATTTGATAGTCTCCTTTCATATAAATTATATGGAAGAAATATAAGAAATTTTAATAATATATATTTTTTCTAAATATTTTAAGTTTTGAAAATATTTAAACAAATTTTAGGGTGTATTCATTCCGACAGAATTGGAATGTCAACTAAATGATTACGAGAACTTTCCAAGACACATGGTTTTGGTTATAGGGTATGGTGTTCAGATTAAAGATTGAGAGATGATAAAATTTTGGGAATACCAGGAGTTTCGAGGGATAAAGTGAGGACAACGAACTTTGGTCGTCTTGCTCGTCACAAATGCCTAATTAGACAAGTAATTGAACTTAAGATTACTCAATACAAGCATAATTTACTTTTTTATTTGAAATACATATTAAGTGCTACGTTTGAAAAAATATTTTCATATATAAATCTTTAATTAAAGTGTTTATGGATTTTATGTTAATCTTTAATGTTGATTTCTAAGTAAATCTGAGTTTTTAAGCTCTTAAATTGAATGAGAAAGTAATGCATATTATCAATAAGCATGCGCATATTCTGTACAGTGATCTAACACATTTTTCTTTCTAAAGATCGAATGTTTGACTATATTTTAGTTAATGTTTTTTTTTCCTTTCTAAAACACTAATGTTTTTGTTTTTACGGTTACACTTATATGCTCACAAAATTAAGAGTTAGCAAAGTGTATAACGAAGCAATAAATTGATATCAATTGAGTTAAATAGTATATATCTTTGGTTTTTAATTCATATGTGATTTGTTTTTATCTTGAATTCTTTAATATTAAATTGAATATTATTTTGTTAGTTGTGGATCAATTAGTTTTGCTTAACTAGAAGATCGTATATATTTGGTTGAATTCAATTAGTTTTCTTAACTATATGGTCATATATATTTAGTTGAATTCAATTAGTTTTACTTAATCAGATGATCATATATATATATATGGTTGAATTCAATTAGTTTGCTTAACCAGAGTTTTTGGTAGAGCTATGTAGAAAAGATATTAGCTAAAAAATGTAAAAATAGATGATCTTTTACTTGTCAAAGTTAAAAAAAAACATTACTAGATAAAGAAGAGAATAGTTTATTCTATAAAAGTTCATATATGAGCTCTGAATACATACCCAAATAGTTGTTTTATTCCATAAAAGCTCATTACCTACTCATTTGAAGTTGGTCCATTATCTAACCCAATACTAACATGTACTAGTTCAGCCCAATAAAAATATTTTCTTATAAAGAAAAAAAACACTTAGCACTGTCGTTAATTCGCGGTTAAATCAATGTCAATGTTCTAAATTTTTTATGGTAGATCCTGTTATGGAGTAAATATTTCATATTCAATTATTTATATTTTATATGATATAAATAAAATACTAGTAGAGTAGTTTCAGGCAATGGAAGACATTATGTTCGTTGTTTGCCATGTTTTTTAGGACCTGAAATTATTAAATTGTGAGACATAATGTTATACAGTTATAGTAATTAACTTTTTGTTATTTGTGTGTTATATTCTCTCATAGCCTTTACTCTTACCAAGTGTTCTTCTCCGGCAGTATCACAAATAGTTTGTTGATCAAATTCTACCAAGTATTTTGTTGAATTTGCTAAATCTACTTCTAAGATCCATTATTTGTTTTTGTAAGCGTTTTAATTGTCACATTTTTTCTTTTTATGAAACTAGTAAAATCCGGACATCTGTGAAAGATATAGGACCAGACAAAAAAACCAAACCGAACTGAATTTTTTTTTAAACCGATCGGTCAAAATTTTTTACTAAGTTCGGTTTCAGTAAAATCGAACCGAACCGAAAAAACCGAATAAATCGAAATTTATTTTTGTGTGTTTATTTTTTTATATTTTTATTTAATTTTTTGTTTAAATATTTTTTATGTGTTTATTTATTTATTTATCCTAAATCGAACCAAACAAACCGAAATAGCCCAAAATAAACCGAAAACTGATATAAACCGTTATTTTTACCTTAAAACGAACCGAACTTACGAAATTAAAACCGATCGGAATGTTTCCTTATATCCAAAACCGAACCGAACCAAAAAAAACCGAATCGAATTATAAATTTTAAACCGATCGAAACTTCTTTTTAAAACCAAAATACTGAAACACCAGAATTTCTAACCCGAACCGACCGAATGCCCAGACCAAAGATAGATGCTAAAAATTTAAATAAAATAAAATTAAAGGGAGTGATTAGCAAAAATGAAGAAAGAAAAGTAAGGAATAAAAAGTGTAACACAACAGTTTTCTCCGACATTTGCTCTGTCTTGTCTGATGAATACAGACCACAACTCTTTCAACATGAACAGTCTTCTTTTTTCAACCATTACAAAGCAACGTGCGAACCATAAACACTATCAACTTGTCATTCTTCTATTACATGATCATCATCATCTCTAAGTTCTCAAAAACCCAGATGATTTAATTGAATATCCCATAAGATTTTTCAAAACCCAAGTCAAAAGTTTTCATCTTTATCAAGTTTTGAATCATTACGTGTTACACAAGCATGGTGATGGTTCCTGGCTCTGTAGGAACAAGTTCAAGCCTTTCATTAAGGTTAGGGCAAACATTGTTAGCATTTGGATCTCTTCTCTTCATGACAATTGGTAGTGGTGCTCACTTCTATCAATTCACTTCTTTCTGGTATAAACAACTCATCATTCTCTTTTGTTTTTCATTGTATAAACTCTAATGATCTAACAAGGTATCTACAGCTACTTGGTAATGATCATGTCTTTAGCTATACCATGGAATTTAACATTAGCAATGGTTGATATCTATTGTGTTCTTCTCAACCAACCATTTCAAAAGTCAAAGATTCTTCTAGCTATCTCTATTGGTGATTGGGTAACACTAGTTTAAGAAAATATCTAACGCTTACTTTAGAAAAGAACAATTAAGTTTTTGTTTTGTTTTGTTTTTTTTGCAGGTTGTGTCTGTTCTAGCTTTAGCTTCAGCTTCATCAACAGCTAGTGTTGTTGATCTTCTTCGTTCAAACGAATCATCTTGTCCTCCAATTATATGTTATAGATATCAATTTGCAGCAACATTAGCTTTCTTGACTTGGTTCTTATCACTTTCTTCTTCTCTCTTCAATCTCTGGTTACTTCCTTCTCTATGATCTATAAAGCAGTACATACATATACATAGATAACAAAACACACAAATATTTCTAAAGAAAAAATCAAATCCTTGGTACAAGTCTTCCTATGTTTTGTCTCATAACAATGTGTTATTATTACCCTTCCCATGTGCATAGTAACAAAACTAAAGTAAAGAGATAAAGATGACAATGATAAGGCAAACCAAGAATAGTAACATATCAATTTCATAAACATAAATAGTTTAAATATCTTATAGTTGTAATAATAAGATAAATAACAAAACAATGCTTATGGCTTGCTCATATACCCCTACCCATAAAGAAATAATAGTATTCATTATTGACCTTCTATATTATATCTTCATTTGTTGTATAAACTCAGAACCTTGATACAAAATCTACATGCAAATCACTTCTTCAGTTTCTATAGCTTTTCTCTCTTCCCATATGATCTCAGCAACCAACTTGTAGAATACGTTCTTGACAACTACATTTTCATACTCATGTACAACTTCATTAGTTCTGTCTTGAAATGTATCAAGATTCAAGAAAGTTCGAAGTCTTCTGGATTAACTCAGGAACTTGATCAAGCAATTGATTCATGTCATCAGGGAATTGATTCTTGGCTCTGTTTGTTCTTCCNGTCATCAGGGAATTGATTCTTGGCTCTGTTTGTTCTTCCCCCAACCACTAATGTTGTTCCATTTTGTAGTGCCCATATCTTCATATGATGTTTTAAGACAATATATAAGAGAGACAAGACTTGATTCGATATCGAGTTTTTAGAGTTAGTTTTTTACCTGTGAATGAGATAAGTAACTGATACATGTTGTTAACATTAGAGCACCAAAACCAGCATAAACCACAGGCACTCCTGGATCAGTCTGAGAAAACAAGACCATTAAACAAAGATGTTAAAACTATATTGAAACAAAACAAACTAGGATCCTTCTTTTACCTTTAACTCAAGACCCGTGCTTCCAATGGCATCCTCAATAACAATCTTCATACCATTGATTTCAATGGGAAGTTTCGAGTTTGGTCTCCTTATTCCTGCGAATTTTCCATCTAAATCATACACAACAATGGATTGTAGATCCCGAGCTAGCATCGATCTGACAAAAAAACTCAAATGGATCAAAGTTAAAGCCTATACAAGACCACGAAAATATCGAGAAAATGTTATTTTTTTCTTACATTCCTTTAACATTAGGAGCATTAGTATCACCAACTGGTAAGAAAGTCCCATATAACTTCTTATCTCCATTGATCTTAATAGGTGCCATAGCTAAGTTGAATGGTCCGTCACCATCTTTAGTCACTTGCAAAGCTGAGAAACTCCAATCTGTTTGGTATACAGTGACACCACCATATCTTAAAGGATCATTAACACTAATCGTCTTTCTCAAAACCTCTTTCCCATTAAGATCACGAAGTGAAAGATCCGAATGAAACTGTGAGACCTACACAACAAAGAGTTCTCTTTAGTTTTGAATAGTCCATCACTAGAGAAAGCAGAAGTAAAAGATTCATTTTACCTCTCCACTGTCATAATAATCCATAGTGAATCGATTAACATGAACTTCGGTATTAAAAGAATCTGTTGGAATTGAGAGAAACCCAACTGGAGCTAATACATCTCCNCTTTTTAATTGACTCATCTGACTTCATAAAACTCCATCTACAAGTTTACTAAAAGTCATATAACTTTTGTTTCTTAAGTAAAGAGTTATAAAGGAAGAAACACAAACCTTCTAGCAACTTTAACCAGAGGTATCTGAGTAGTATAAGTACAAGCCATAAGTGAAGCTGCTAAGAGAACTAACATCCCAAGAAATATAGGAGCAGAGTACATATGATCTAATCCAAGTGTAAATATCCATCTCCAAGTGAAGAACCCTAATACAGGATTATCTTCTGGATACTTTTGGAAATAGAACTCAGGAGTTTCACCTTGTTCTATTACAGTACCTAAAAAAATTCAATTTTTAATCAGATTTATGCAAAAATACTAATTTCAAAAGCTTAGAGCTTACCTAGAGCCATGAGAGCAGCAATGGTGAACATTTCTGTAATAGCAAGTGGTAAATTAGATAAAACTGATAAAACCTTTCTTCGTAATCTCTTTAAAAACCCTAATTTACTGTTTCCTCTTCCATCACCGTTACTACCACCACCTCCTTGATCACTGGGAACTTCTACAGCAGTCTCTTCTGCAATCGGCGGTGCGGAATCGGAAAGTGAAATGGTTTTTGTTAGATTTCCGATACTACTTCTCTGATTCCCCTCTTGAGGCTTCTGAAGTTTGCAATTGGTGGTTAAAGAGACATTTCGAGTTCTGTAGAGATATAATGAAGGACGAGGAAGAAGATGGAGTTTGGAGAAATGGAGTGTATTAGGGTTTAGTGTTACTAACATATTTGAATTTGGGAGATTTATCTCTTCATTCCTTAAGCTTCTGCGGAGTATTTTTTTTGTGTGGCATTAAAAATGAAGCTTTGGTGGCAATTCTCTTATCTTGTGTTTTTGAAGAAGATGATGAGATAAAAATAAATATCCGGACCGGTTTCATATTGAACCGGTTCAATAAACATATCCTGGTTTATATAGTTGGTAACTTCTTTGTCCATAACTATCCGGATCTAGATCCAAAAACAAATATATGAGCGACTCCAAATCCAAATAATAAATTGACGGATTCATAGTGAAAATTAGTTCCGGTCAAAAACCCTATCCGATGCTCCGAATTCAATCCAAAAAATACGATTTAAATTTGAATTCTAATCTAAAAAATTATTTTATTAAGTATTATATTTTTAAACCCAAAAATCCTATCCGAATCTAAAACAATAAAATTATTTTATTAGATACTAAGTTTCTAAATACAATATACCCAAAATTGGGTATTACTCAGATCTAATCAGAATGTCTAGTCCTATGAAAATTTATAAGACCGGATATCAAAAATAGATCTCCTTATTATTTTATTTTACACATAAAATAAAATCACTAAGCCCAGAGGCCCAATACTGTTTTTACCCAATAATCAATCCCCCAAGTACATCCTTATAGCATTGACTGATGAACCAACAACATCTTCGCGCCATTATAAACCAACGCTGCATCATCTGTACGGTCCAATCAAATCAAAAATTATAAACCGGATCAGACCCAGCTCACCGAACATTAAACCATAATTCAGAATTTAACACAAGCATTGGTTTATTACCAGAAACAAGATCTAACTTGAACTCAGTAGGCACATTATCATCTGACTCAACCGCAGCTTTAGCCGAAGCAATACCAACAGCTAAACTCTGTATTATATCTAACCCATAACTTAGTGATGCAACTACACCACCAACCAAACAATCACCAGCACCAGTGAGCTTCTTGACATTAGCTGAGATGCTTGGGAAATACATAGCGAAAAGACTCGAGCTATGACTCAAGTCTACTTGAACAAACCGGTTTGGTGAACATAGAGACTCTACTCTTTTAAAGATCTCTCCATTTCTCGGAAGCTTTCGAGTTATGTTCAAAGCCTTTCTCGGGTTTCCCTTGGAACATAAGAGAGCTCCATTGGAGCCGAGTGTTACAATAACTACTTTAATACCATATTCAAGGAGAACACAAATGGCTGGTGTTAACACGCGTAATATATCTTCAGGCGAAAGATTAGTTTCTTCCGAGTTAAAAGGGNATACCATATTCAAGGAGAACACAAATGGCTGGTGTTAACACGCGTAATATATCTTCAGGCGAAAGATTAGTTTCTTCCGAGTTAAAAGGGTGAAAGCTTAGTTTCTTGGCGCAGAGAGCGTTGGCCATGGCTATGAGCTCGTCTTGGTTTGGAGACACTATTGTTACCTATAAGGAAACAAAAAAACTAATTACTTTGGCTTGTAAACAAATATAGATTTCATGAACACTTACATACTTAGCAATTGAAACGATTCTTCGTGATTTTGTGATTGATACAGGCTCAAACCATACAGGGACACTGAATTCTACAGCCACTTTAAGAAGAAACAAAAACATTAAGAAGATATATAAAACTATGAAGAGCAAGAGTGTGCATTACATTTACAAGATGATTCCAAAGCATTAGTGCTAAGATTTGCATCTAACATAAGAAGAGGACTAGATCTTATGTTGTATTTAAACCGATGGATCCATTCAGGTGTTAGAAACCTTTCCTACACAAGACGAGAAAAAACTATGCAAATGTAACTTGTTTCTTTAACAAAGTTACAACAACTACATACTTCAATCCCAATTTATATCTTTGGGTTTGAAAAAATCGATTAAAATACACATTATATAATGGTGAAATGAGATAAAACAAAACATACAACTGCATCAACACTAGCAACACCAGCTGACACTTCTCCATTGATGTCATGTATGAGTGATACAATGGGAGTAGTGATGTCTTCATGTCTCAAAATTCCTAAATCATAGACCAAGAATCAAACTGATCAAACACATTTTCAAGAACATAGAGCAATTGTAAGCAAAGGTATAAGTACCTTCAACTGAGAGGTTCCACTCTTTTAATAATATATTGGCTGTGTATTAAAAACATGAACTGATCAATCTCAAAGCTGTTTTGTTTCATGTTGTTAAATAGTGATAAACAAACCTGGACCATCAAGACCTAAAGTACCAATCATAAAAGGTTTAATTCCAAGTTTGAAGATACACTCAGCTATATTTCTTGCTACACCACCTGGCTTAAATAAGACCTAATCATGAAAGATGTGAAGCCTTTGTTAAGCTAAAATTTAACTGTTAGTTACTTTAAATTAAGAAAATTGAAGACCTGGCCAGGGACGGTGGTTCCTGAGATTGGTGTGGTTAATGGCTTTGCGTGAATGTCCAAAATTAGCGCACCGATTATGACAGGCTCCATTGATAAACCTTTAGATACTTTCGTTTATTCTTTTACTTAGTTCATGGCCTCTCTCTGGTCTGTAAGTAGATCTATTCTCGATAACAGCTTCAGCAAAGATTCTGTGTCAAAAAGAGTCTTCTTCATCCGATAACAGCTTCAACAAATACTCTCCCTCAAAGAGAGTCTTCATCAGATGGCAGCTTCAGCAAAGATTCTGTCTCAAAGAGAGACTTCATCCGATAACAATTTCAGAAAAGACTCTGCCTCAGATAGAGTCTTCATCCGATACAGCTTCAGAAAAGACTCTGCGTCAAAATAGAGTCTTCATCTTCAGCAAAGACTCTGCGTAAAAAGAGTCTTCATCTTCAGCAAAGCTTCTAAGCGAGAAAAAGTCTTCCAGTGTGACTAAGAATAAAAAGCTTTATTTATATCATATAAGTAACTAATCGAATACGAAATATTTAGTCCACGACAGGATCTACCATAAATAAATTCCAACATTGACTTCATATATGTTAACTGTTTTAATGTTTTGGTTTTAGCAGAAACTGAAAACGTTGGTAAAAGTGGCTTAGCCACAACAACACCAGAGTTGTTCTTTGCCCAGTTAGAGGTAGACAAAAGGTGGACCACGAAAATGTTCTCATAAGTTTCAAGAAACCAAACCAACTGATTTTTTGATTCTGCAAAGGAAATTAAACAAGACTACAAGAGAGAGTTTGATTGATTAGAAAAGTAAAAGTGTTGTTGCAAAATATGCTTCTTGTTTCAACTTGACCAAAAGAGAGTTACTGAAACTCTATTACACATTTCAATATATTAATTAGTTTTGCCTACATTTGCAAGTCTTTAGTTATATATGTTTTTCTTGCTCCAGATAGACTCCTATGCCTGTTAGTTCATGTATTATTATTCTTCTTCTTCTTCTTCTTCTTCTTCTTCTTCTTCTTCTTCTTCTTCTTCTTCTTCT
>KE156687.1:7818-22316 GCA_000411055.1 Leavenworthia alabamica
ATACCATAATTTATAGTTTATGGGACAAAATTACATTATTTTCTTTAATTATACATAAATACTATTTTTTATTAAAATCATATTTTTAATTTAATATTAGGGTTGGGTATTTAGTGGTTGGGTTTAATTTTTTATTATTTAGGTTGAGTATTTAATGATTGAGTTTATTATTTATTGTTTAGGTTTTGTGTAATTTTTCAAAAATATAATCTAATAATCTAATTTTTAATTCAATTGAATTATTAAATGATAATTTTGTTTTAAATTAATTTTAATGATATTTGTTAAAACTAAAATTAATTTAGTGGTATTTTCGAGATTGCCCTTAAAATTATCAAATCGCCTGTAACGTATTTAGAGTAAAAACATATCTACAATTTTATTAAAATTGAATTGAAATATAAACTTGAAGCTTTTTTTTTTCTCTAGCAAAAAATTATCACTCATATAGAGTTTAACAAAATATCAAAACTTGAAGCTTTTTAATTACTAAAAAAATACAATTTCTTATAATCGTGTACACAGTCAAAAATATTTACTTAAATCTGACTTAAATTTTCCTAAATTGGTCAAGTACCAATAAATAATTGAAAAATAATCTGATTTAGTTTATTCCAATTTTACATTTCAATATTAAATGTATTAAGATACTAATACCATATTATATATTTCAAATAATATATATACATTTAATTTAGAGATCTAACATTTTCTATATAAAAAAATCAATTAATTTGAAGATTTAACAATTTAACAATATATATATATGATTCCATATTTTTGGAAACAAACATTAATGAGAATTAATATTAAAAATATAATAATTGATACCATAATCATAAATGGCAACTAATTGATTAATATGAATATTTATAATCATAATATTTTTTATTATTTAGATTTTTTAGTCTAAACTTAAATATTTTAACTCACTTATATTCTCTATAAATAAAAGCTATGTTTTTCAAATCACTTTATCTATTGATTCAAATAGTTAAGAATTATATATGACATGATGATGATGGAAAAACAATTTCTAGATATCTATTTATTTTAGGATTAGCATCAAATATCTTTTTCAATTTTGAAATTCTTCAAAAAAATAATACTTTCTCTTAATTTTTGCTATTTTATACTAACAACATATTTTATTGTTTTTCTTCTTATTGAAAATTAAGCTCATGTATTGTGATATTACAATACTATGTGATTGGAGATGATTATATTAATCATGTTTGTGAATTTGTCATTTGATTTATATTTAGTTGGTGTAGTATTTACAATAAAAACTTATTTTCGATTTGGTATTTATATATTATTGTCTGTATTTTATGTTGAATATTTTATGTTATTTTAGTTTATATATTTTCAATATTTTATGCTCAATATTTATATAAATTTATATGAAATTTACGTAATTTTAAATTTTAAATCTTATTTATGTACACATGGTTATGATAGGTTCGTGTTCTCCTTCAGTTGTAGAATTGACATCAATTATGTTCGTGATTGATTTTTTAAATGCTTACAAAATATATTATGGTGTATATATTGATTATTTATAGACACTTTTAATGAAAAAAAATCATAAGTACAAAAATTAATGAGTTTAAGTTTAAAATTTTTAACAATTTATAATATTTACAATGTATTGAAACTTATGATTCTTACCTAATTAAAACCTATTATTTTATTGTTATGGATTGCGTTGATAATATTATCACATAGTTAGAATTGTATTTTAACTATGTTTATAAATTTAGCCTCCTCTTCTCATCGTTCATAATTATTTCAATTAAAGATTTTTTTACTTAATTTATATTGTTGTTGGTATAGTATTTTTGTTTTGAATTTTTGTTTTATTTTTTTTTGTAGTTATATTTATTTTCATGAAAGGTACATCCTTTAACCACTGGTCTATAAATTTATTCTTCGATGTTGTATTGACAAATATATATTTTTGTTAGTGTTTTATGTTGAATACTTATTACTTATACTTATGTTATTTTAATTTTTGTATATATTGAGTATTTTATGCTTAATATTTATGTAATTTTAGTTTATATAAAATTTACGTAATTAATAAAATATAAATTTTATGTATGTGTTAATATACACATGCTTAAGATAGGTTTGTAATAGTTCTGGGCAAACGGATCGGATTATTCGGATCGGCAAAATCCAAAATAGATCAGATTCATATTAATCGGATATGGATGAATAAGTTAATCGGTACAATTTTATTTCTAATTCGGATTTCGGATCAGATCGGATCGGTTTAAAATAATCAATTTATTTGTTTTATTCTGAATATTCGGATTAAAATTTAATTTTTGAAGTAAAATTATATAATTTTAATAGAATAAATCGATTAAATAAAATTTATGATCCGATTAATCCGAATTTTTTTGCATTGATCCGATCCGATTAAATCTTGATCCGACCTGATTAATCCGATTAATCCGAATGCCCAGGGCTAGTTTGCGATCTCCGTTGAGATGTATAGTTTATATTTGTTTTTGTTGAAGATTAACTTTTCTTAAATATTTTCAGAAAATATTATGTGTATATATTGATTATATATGGATATTTTTAATAACGAAAAGTCTACTGAATTTAAAATTTTCTACTAATTGTTATATTTGTAAGTAATTGAAACTTAAATTACAATGCGAATTCTTTGAATTAGCAAATTAAAACCTATGACACTATAATTATGGATTGAGTTTATAATATTTACAAGTGCATATCATGAGATAAATTATAATATTTACAAGTGCATGTTTATAAATTTGTCCTTCTAATCTCTTTTTTCATAAATACTTCAATAAATAATTTGGTCATTTTAATATATATTTTTACTAGCCTTATGTCCCTGCTATGCAGGGGATAGTAATTTTTTCATATTTATTTAAAAACAAATATATAGCTATATTTATATTATTAAGCAGTTATAAAAAATAAGTAATTAATTAAAAATATAAAAATAAAGATCAAATATATGAGAGAAAAAAATACTTTGATACAAAAAAGTGTGGTTAGAAGCAAGATTCATAAAATGACTGCAAAGATAGAAAATTAAATTTTAATCAAAAATCTATATTTTGACATTTTATATTTAAAATATGTTGTTGAATAGAGAAACCAAGTAAATTTACTCACTTTCTCAATTCTTGTATTTTTAGAAATGAAAACCATAATTTCATAAAAGTTGTAAATAAAATTAAAAAAATGAACAGAAAACAAAATAAGAGAAAAATATAAAAATATTTTAACATCTTAATATATTTGGATTGCTTAAAGAAAAGAACAATTATTTAACTAAATATTAAATTATATTTTGTTGTGAAAAAGTTGAGAAAATGGAGAAGTGAATATTGTGGAAATTTTTTTGTACTAATTACTATTGAATTAGTATAATTAGATTGGTGCAGTATTTCATTTTTGGGATTTTGTTTTTGTTTGATTTATTTATATATTTACATTCATTTTCATAGCAGATAAATATTTATACTACCTACTGGTAGTGGTTTATAAATTTATTTTCTCGATTTTGTGTTGATATTTTTTTCTTAGTGTTTTACACTTAATACTTATACAATTTTAATTTATATAAAAATTTATGTAATTAATAAATTATAAATTTTGTATATACATTTATGTACACATGGTTATGACAGGTTCGTAGTCTCCGCTGTAGAGTTTTGGTTGGTTTACGTTTAAGATTAATTTTTCTTAAAATATTTACAATAAAAAATATTATGTTCTATATATTGGTTATATATGAACGTTAAA
Source organism: Leavenworthia alabamica (assembly GCA_000411055.1). NCBI lineage: Eukaryota > Viridiplantae > Streptophyta > Magnoliopsida > Brassicales > Brassicaceae > Leavenworthia > Leavenworthia alabamica. Next base: position 11,614 of record KE156687.1, read on the forward strand.
CGTTTTTAATGAGCTAAAAATAAACGGTTTCAAGTCAATGGCGTCACCTGTCTCGCCGGTGTATTTTCTGGAGACGTAATTGAACTCAATCGTCCACAGAGGGAGTTCGATAATTTTGCGCTCGTTCTTCAGAAGGTAAGTTTTTTTCTTATTACAATTTCAAAATCTCAGATTTAAATTGTTTATTGATATTTTGGGTAGCTTAGCTAAGAATCTGAATTCATTAGCTTAATTGCTATATTAAGATTTGGCTTTGTTTTTTTCAGGGACGACACTCTCAAGTCTCCAACTCATTTCACGATCCGTAAGTATAACCTTTTTTTTTTTATTTTATGATAAAATTTTGTCTTTGACTGTATTAAGTTGAAAAATATGGAGGAAGTTTAAAAATATGTTTAAAAGTTTGATTTTTTTAGTCTTTTTCTAGACTCTTTACTATGCTTGAAGGTCACATTTTAGGAAAGACGCAAATAGATATTTAGTCTAACAATATTTGTAGTTTTTAGGTTTTAAAATTGTTTTACTTTATTTGTTATTTTAAAATTTTAAATAAATGTTTTATAATCTTTTTTATTTTTATCCTCATTACATTAATAAAATTTAATTAGATAAATATTTAATAAAAATAAAACAATTAAAAACATAAATTTTTTTTTTAATCAATTTAAAAAATTTCAAAACTATAAATATTATGAAATAATGAGAGAAATAAATAAATAAATAATGAAATTAATTTTAAAATATAATGAAATTTAAAATTAAAAATACTAATATAATATTTAAAGTATTAAAAATAATAAAATTTTAACTTTATATTTTTTATTCCAAATAATTATTATAGAACAAAATTATTGTTAGACTCAAAACTTTATTATTTTATTAAAATATATTAAAAATATTAAAACTATATATACTTATTGTATATCATAAATATAATACAGTTTTTATTATATAATGTATATATAATTATTCTATTATCAATAAAAATTTGATTATATTTATTAGAATTATTAATTTTATAACATTAGATTTGAACAACTATTTAAATATCTATATAATACATGATTTGTTGGTTTAATTCAAATCTTTTTGAATCATTTGTTAGATACACCCCAAAAAAACAAATTAATATATAATTTAAACCAAAAATTTATTTAAATTGATATTTTATATTGTATTATTTTAAATTAGCTAAAATTATAAAATATATATTTAGAAAAGCACAATAAATTATCAAACAATTTTTAATATTGTATTTAATATCTTTAAAATTAAAAATAGAAAAATATATTAAAATTATCAGATCCATCTTAGCGTAGCTGGAGTAAAAACATACAAAAAAGATCTTAAACAACCGTAACAGCAAAAGTCAGCAACTAACCAACCAACCATTTGTGTTTTACGAGTTTATCCGAATTCCGAATCAATCAAGGTGTACAGGAATATTCGTTGATGATCAAAAAGACTAAAGTACCCTCATTTTCCCTCCATATAAATAATGACCCGATCTGAATCGGAGCTAAAAATAAACGGTTTCAAGTCAATGGCGTTGCGTACATCTCTTCTCCTTGTCGTTGCGTGTCTCGCCCGTGCATTTGCCGAAGACGTTATCGAACTCAATCGTTCTCAGAGAGAGTTCGATTATTTCGCGCTCGCTCTTCAATGGCCTGGAACCTATTGCCGTGGAACTCGCTCTTGCTGCTCCAAAAACGCTTGTTGCCGAGGGTAAGTTTTATTTCGATTTCAAATCTCAGATTGGAATTTTTTATCGATCTTTGTGTAGCTAAGAATCTGAAATTCATTAGCTTAATTTCTATATTAAGATTTGCCTTTGTTTTTTTTTCCAGGGACGACACTCCAACTCATTTCACGATCCGTAAGTATTAACTTTTTTTAATTTTATGGTAATGTTTAAAAGTTTCTTCTTTGAACTGAGTTGAAGACTATGCTCCAATTTTGAATTTTCCAATCTTTCGAGACTCTTTTATGTAATCTAATTATTTCTATATCTGTAGATGGGTTATGGCCTGACTATAACGATGGTTCATATCCTTCATGTTGTTATAGATCTGACTTTAACGAGAAGGAGGTAAAACTTTCATATTTCTTATGTGTTCACTTCTTTGTTTTACTTTTTCTTTTTTAAGTTGGCCATGTAGTATTCATAAGCTTCTAAATTAGATAAATTATAATTACTGTTTTACTATCTTAATATCTTAAAGAGAAGATTTTGATAGATGAATAATTGTAGATCTCAACTTTGATGGATGGTCTTGAGAAGTATTGGCCTAGCCTTAGTTGTGGTTCTCCATCATCATGCTATGGTGGAAAAGGATCATTTTGGGGCCATGAGGTTATTATTTATCTATCTCTCATAGCATTTTGTTTTCAGTCTTCACAAAAAAAAAAACTAACTGAGTTTCATTGTTTGATTGTCATGTATCTCTTTGCAATTGACATTGGCAGTGGGGTAATCATCTTCATTCTATACTTTCGAGTTTTCTCCGCATAATTTTATATCGAGTTAGATTCATTGGTTCTTTTGAGTAATAGTTTGTTAGTTATCCACACTACGTTGATTATGTTAATATGATTACATGAGTTATATATCGAACAATTGTGCTGATGGTTTCTTATTTTCAGAGAAACATGGGACTTGTTCTTCGCCTGTTTTTCGTGATGAGTATACTTACTTCCTTAGTACGCTTAATCTCTACATGAAGTATAATGTCACAGTAAGTCTTTACTGAGTTAAGTTTATGTTATGATATAATACATAGTAGATTGGTTAAAATAAGAAAATTGTTCATACACAAGATTTACATGGTTTTGACTATTTGCTTGCATGTTTGTGCAATGAATTATATGAATAAGTAGCTATTTATTATATAAGGACTTAAGTTACAGGTTCAAATAAGGTTATGACTCTGAAAAAGTTAAAAATACGTTTAAATAGAGTAATGAATCAGAGATTTACCAGTTTTGAAGACATTTATTGTACATTTTAATCTTATGGAGAAGTTGTTGATGTTATCTTACTGTATATGTAAATATGGAAAAGGATGTTCTTCGTGAAGCTGGCTATGTTGCTTCCAACAGTGAGAAGTATCCTCTAGGAGGTATTGTAACAGCCATTCAGAATGCGTTTCATATCAACCCTGAAATGGTTTGCAAAAAAGATGCAATCGATGAAATCCGTTTATGCTTCTATAAAGATTTTAAGGTTTGTATTCCATATCTCTTTCATCTTTAGATATTGATTTAAGTTTCGGAAAGTTGTTTTATATTTTCTTGTCTTTGATGAACTTACAGCCAAGGGACTGTGTTGGTTCAAAAGGTTTGACATCGAAAAAATCATGTCCCAAGTACGTAAGTTTACCAGAATACACGCCATTGGGTAAGTAAATAATCATGAAACAGAAGCCATTTTGTTCATATCCTAAGTAGTGTAATTGGACAAGAGCATTAATGTTAAGTGATTTGATATGAATGTGATATGTGTTATGCAGAGGTTCTGAAGATGCCAACAGATAGAGAAGCTTTTTGAATCTGAAGGGATATGCATTACATACATACATGTATCTGATGTTGTAACTTCAGTCAACCAAAACTTATATAAACATTGAATAAAGATTGTATTATTTTCCATTTTAAGGGATATAAATCAATTGTTTCATTTGAAGATCTCCACATGATAATGATCCTCCAAGTAACTCATATAAAGATATCTAAAAAAATCACCAAGTCTTTATTCGAAAAGGACAACTCTTACCTTTTGTGTTTGGTATTGATCTTTCAATCAATGTTTGTCCATACCATAGTTTGATAGTAGCCAGTGTCAAAACAAGGCTTCAAAAGACTTTTGTCATCGATGTTGATTGATCGATAAAACCTCACGATCAACTTTGTATTGTCATCAGTTATTTTTTCACCTTAGCAAATCATCTCGTTTTTATTAGATAAGTTGATAGGTATGAAACTCATATTTTTTTTACATACAACGTAAAGTATTTAAAAAAAAAATCTTGGATAAGATTAGACTCCGGATTTAAATTTATCAAATCAGAAAATTTATTTATACTAATTATAAAATAGAAAAAAAATAGATGGGTCCCCAATTAATTACATAATTAATCCCCAAGGCCTTAATTGCAAAAAAAAAAAAAANTAAACCCTTACACAGTTACACTAGTTTGTTTCTTCAGTGTGGATCGATCAATCACAAACACATTTGGTTTAGTTCCCCATGGCTATTGCTCTGTGTATACGCAGGTCAGCAACTAAGTTCGCATCTATATGTGGTCGAGTCCGGTCTATCTCGGCCGTTGTCAACCGTCCATCTCTAGCTAGTAGTAACTCATCTACACCGCTGCGTCCTTTCACCTCTCGTGGCTTTCTTTATTCGACTGCTATTGATCGGTTGACCTCCGAGCAAACACTTATCCGATTAATTGACTCGGAGATCAATTCTGCTTTGCAAATCGGTGATCGCGATTTGGTAATTTTTTTGCTTAATTTCATTTCCTGAGAAATATAGATTTGGTTCTAAAGCCGAATTCATCAATTTGATTTGTGTTTTTGTTTGAAACTAAAGATGCATTTGTTCCTAATTGCTCTTTACAATGTATTTGCTTTATAGAAACTTTGGTTGAGAGTTGTTCATTAGATATTTGTAAGCAAGAAGCTTTTGCATTGACGCTGCTTCTTTACATTTGCAAAATAACCTTAAGTTGCTGATGAGTGATGATAATAATCTTATGCTTAGAAGATATACTTATCACTGTTATGGACTATGGTTGAGTTCTGGCGTTTTAGCAGGATGAAGAGATGACTCCAGGAAGCTTTCCTTTCAGGATTGAAGACAATCCTGGACATCAGACTGTGACGTTGACTAGAGACTACAATGGGGAAGAGAATATTAAAGTTGTAGTGAGTATGCCTAGTCTTATGACCAATGAAAATGATGATGATAACGATGAAGACGATGTTAGTAATGAATCAAGTATTCCATTAGTTGTGACTGTTACAAAGAAGAGTGGACTTAGCCTAGAGTTTAGTTGTATGGCTTTTCCTGATGAGATTGCTATAGATGCTTTATCTGTTAAACATCCTGGTGATTCTTTAGAGGATCAAATGGCCAATGAAGGCCCTGATTTCGAGTAAGCTTTGTTTAAATAGAAAAAAACTCTGTTTAATAATAATTGCAAGTGTAAACAGTGAGGTAATAAATTATAATGTTATTATTTTGTGTTTCATTGCTTTTTTGTAGAGACTTGGATGAGAATCTAAAGAAGACGTTTTACAAGTATTTGGAGATCAGAGGAGTAAAAGCAAGCACGACTAATTTCTTGCACGAATACATGATGAGAAAAGTGAAGAAAGAGTACTTGTTATGGTTGAAGAACGTTAAGGAGTTTATTGAAGAATGAATGGCAAATTCAAAATTACACCATAGAATGAGATTATGAAGTTGTTTCTTGTGTTAGTTGTTAGTATTGAAACGTTGCAAAATCTTTGAGAATTTATCGTAATGACTTTTATTTCACATCCATAAATATATATAGAGAACAAGAAATTAAAGTAGTAAAAACTTGATAAATATCTGAAAATGTGAATGGATTTTATTTTTGATGCAATCCTAAAACTCTAAATCAAAACCACTACATAAGAGAGAGTTCTCAATAAGTAAGTTGTAGTGATAATAATAATAGCAGAGAGGAAACAAAAAAGCAAATCCTCTTCTGTGTCTCTCCTCAAACCAATACCAAACACACATATACGAACACAACACGGAGTCATCTTCTAAGATTGGATTGGAATGTCCTTATGGGTGTAAATAATTCCATTGTCTCCATCCACAACTTGTCCATTTCCTCTCATTATCCTGCAAGCATTTCACCATGTATATATTAGTATAAAGCTAAAGAAACGAAGCTCATAAATTGACATGACATAACAATGGTGTTTCGAATTTTTTACCATCGGGTTGTAAGTAATCCTTCAACTCCAACTGGACCACGGGCATGGATCCTGCCTGTGCTTATCCCCACCTATATATTACCAACCGAAACTTACTTCATCGTTCATTATCGATCCTCTTTTGTACAATATATAGGACTATTTGTATGTCTCTCTCTGCCTTACCTCAGCACCAAGTCCAAATCGAAAACCATCTGAGAATCTTGTGCTTGCGTTGTGGAAAACAGCAGCACTGTTCAAGGTCATGATAAAAACATTTTACAGTCAGTTACCAGTATAATAACACACACAAAATTGAGCAAGTTCACGGTCTTGTACACTTTACCTGTCCACTTGGCGAAGGAATAGCTCCGCAACTTCGGGATCCTCTGTTACAATGCAGTCTGTGTGTGCACTGCTCATAACAAGTACATACAAGAAAAGATAAAAGTGAACATTTGCAAAAGAATACAAAAGTCAGTCTCTGTTATATCGAGTTTTTACCTCCCATGTTGGTGAATGTGATCTATAGCACCATAAACATCTTCTACAACTTCAACGGTGCAAGCCTTGGAACAGTACTCATGATTGAACGTTCGTGCTTCTGGTATGTTCAGTATTGCACTTGCCCTTGGTCCACCATACAAAGTGACTCCTGCAGCAGTTTAATGTACTTCATGAGTATACAACTCCAAACAAGTCTTCATAAGGTGACAAACGTTTATAATCAAACAGCTAATGTATATGAGACATCTAGATTGAAGTAGGCTAGATAAATGATTACGATAGACCAACAAAAATACCCTCATTTACAACCTACCATTGCTCTGCAGGAAAAAAATAAGCTCATTGAGCACAGCATTCTGCTCGAGATCCTTATGCACAAGAAGGGTTTCCTGAATAGACACGAGAAAGAGAAGATGATATGAGTTAGATGAACTTAAAAACACCACAGCAGTACTGAAATCTTAGGAGAAGGTAAAAACACTCTTACCATCGCATTACAAGCTGCTGGATAGTCCAATTTTGCATCAGAAACTATGCGCTTAGCCATATCCAGATCACAAGACTTGTCAACATATACATGACAGATTCCATCTAAGATATATAATAAAGCCATCGTCACTCTCCAGCACAATCCAAGTAAAGAATCTTATGACAAAACAAACTTATAACCATACCAGCATGGCCTAGCACAGGGATTTTTGTAGTATTCTTTATCTTGGAAACAAGCTTGTTGCTGCCTCTTGGGATGACAAGATCAATAACGTCATCAAGCTGTAGCAAAATATACAAATGGTTGGTTCCGGTCTAACATAAGGTATAAGGACTTGTTGCAGCTCCTAGTTTGTAAATCTATTTACCTTGAGCAAATCAGGAATTTCTTCTCTTGAAGTCACAAGTCCAATGAGTTTACCCCCAACAGTCTCTGGAATCGCATCAGTGATCACCTGAAAATTTACCAAGAAACTAAAAGACTCAAAAAACTTAAGTGGCATATTTTGAGGAGCCATGTATAGTGATAAATCCGGATAGTACTTCAAGCTATGAAATCTTAGGCGATGTACCTTGTGTAAGATGGCATTCGATCGCCGAGCCTCCTTTCCACCCTTCAGTAGAAGACCATTTCCACTCCGAATAGCAAGTGAAGCTATCTGTTTGGTTTGTGGATAAAGCACAAGTTCAGCAAATTCACATAGTAAGATGAATAATGAATTTGACTCTTAAACATACTTGTACAAGTGCATCAGGACGAGATTCAAAAACAATCAAGAGTACACCTAATGGGGATGATGTCTTCTCTAAGACAAGACCATCTGCCACCTGTAAAAGGAATTTCCACATAGAACAAATAGCATAAGCAACAATTGTATGTTAACTAGGAGGATACTCTATACCTTAGTTAACTCCTTACTAGGTAAATTAACTATCTGACTCACCTCTGTTTTCTTTAAAACACGGCCGATCGGATCTTCCATATCAGCTAACTTACGAACTGAAGATGCAAGGCTCGAAATCTGTAAAGTACAAAATAAAGAAACATTAGAAATATCTGGCTCATAAAGAGAGTAAACTTGGCACCATATCTTTGCCCAACGCATAGCAACAAATAACAAATATCTATAACACCATGGATACTTACCTTCCCAGGTGTCATAACTAAGCGAGCCACCAATGACTCTTCCAACCCAGCCTCTTGTGCTGCAGCTACATCTAACTCGTTCTCAGCTCTGATTGTCTTTTCATTTGCTTCAAGAGCATCGGCGATAGCATGGAGAATTTGTTTCCTATCTTCTGAAGACAAAGCCTGTAGCATATTATAAAAAAAATTAGTACATCTGTGACGAGAAAGAAATGATTTTTGATGTAACCACTACAAAAGAAAGCTATGCATTGGTCACAACTGAATCACTGAAAATAGAAGCCTAACATTACCTGAAGCTTTCTGGAACTTTCCCTTGCAGCAACAGCCATGTCACGAGCACTGGAATCTGTGATAGGAGCCCATAAACGAGCATCTTGATGGAATAAGGTTCCAACACGCAGTCCTCTGAGAACTTTATCTATGTTCTCAGCTGAATACCCACTTGAAAAAAGCAAGAAAGATATCAATTTTCCATCTAATAAATCATGTTTACCATATTGCTCATTTGAACATATATAGTGGTAACAATCGACAATATTTAACAGTATAATTATGCACGGCGATCGTCCTCACCTGGTTATGATGACTGGAATTCCAGCATAAGCTGCATTCACTGCAGCTTTGACTTTTGCAGTCATACCCCCTCTCCCTAATCTTGACTTGTCGCCAAATGTAATCTCATCTTGATGTTTTTCTTTAACAAAGGTGTGAATCAACTTTGAACTAGGATCACTTGGTGGCCCTGTGTAAAGACCTTCAACATCACTCAGAAGAATCAGAAGATCAGCTTTCAGTTCCAGTGCCAGTAGAGCAGCCAAGCTGTCGTTATCCCAGAATATACCAGAAGAATCCTGCATATATCAAGTGCAATGAAGCTAAACATTATACCAAGAGATTCAAAGAAGCAAGATTATAATCCCTCACATCTCAGACTAAAGAGTGCATAAAATTTTCATGTCAAAAAAGGGACCAAAGACAGTCAAACAAACCTGATAAGGAGCTCTTCGGGTGCTTATAGCATCATTCTCATTGAAAATTGGGATAACCCTCAAATCAAGCATCGACTTGACTGTTTCATTAAGTTGCTTCCTGAATTCCTTGTCTCTAAAACTACTGTCATTCACCAGAAGCTGAGCCGCAGTCACATCCAGCTATCCAAAGAAAACAACAGGAAATAAAGCATCAATATTTGCATGTTTTACACATATATAATCAAAGAGGATGAATCACCTGGTCAAACATAGTCTCATAATAAGCCATAAGACTGCTTTGTCCAACACCAGCACAAGCCTTCCCATCAAGTTCAGTCTGAGGCTTCTGGAGATCCGCAAAGCTGAAAAATCCATTGAAGAAAAAAAACTCATCAGCAAATAATATAATAATAATATAATCAAAACACACAAAAACACATCTCACTGTTACAGCAAAAACACATGTCAGTGTCAATTTGCTTAACCTGCTATTGATTAATTGTCTGTAACGAAGCCTTTGACGGCCAAGACCAACCGCACCAGATGACACCAATATCACCTCAAATCCATCCGAGTTTAATTCCGCAAGCTGATATTATATTTTTACAAATTAAATGTCCAATTTACACATATACATAGTCACATGTCTTTCGTGAAACTTTTTCACAATTTGGTAAATAATCCAAAAACTTTGACTAATTAAAATGATAATCAATTGGGAAAAAATAATAATCAAAAAGTACCTGCTCACACAGTGCTCCTAAACGTCCAAGAGCCAATCTTCCACCTTTTCCAGTAACAACGGCGGTCCCAACCTTTTAATTTACAATATAAAACAAAAAACAATAATTAATTCAATGAATTTTCAGATTCTTCATAGTTACTGATGACATGCAAATTAAGATTCATAAGATTAGGTCTGGGATTAATAAATATATTCAGATTTAAATAACGTTTCTGTTAACAAAGAGTTTAGATTCAGTTTAAATTATATAATATTCATTTTCACGTTACCACTGACTATTTCATCTACGAAAAAACAGCTTAGAGTAAAATTAACCAACGACGAAAACTTCACAGATCATACGAACGAACGAACGCAGAAAAACAACAATAAAAACCTAAAAAATCCAGATGAATATTTAACGAAATTTAATAAAAACATATTCGATCAACACAAAATTTGAGAATGCGAATGTTTTACAGGGAGAGATATAGATAAACACAAACCTTAACGACGATACGTTTAACGTCTTTGGCAAAAGCGCGAGAACGATCTAACTCTTCCATCGTCGTCAACCAAAAGAAAAAAACAGGAACGAGTTAACTCAGTGGAGTCAGTGAGCCGCGTATAGGAAAATATCTGGTGAGGGAAAAGTGGAGATCACTGAGGAAGAGATGAAGGGGTTTATAAACACCAACAACATCAGACTCAGATCCTGTTATCAAACCAGGATTCGCCACGTGTGGATATAAGGGTAAATCTGGGATATTAGATCTGACTTATGAAATGGCGCGTGCTGGTTAAGTGGCGTAGGTTAAAGACGTTAGGGTGCGTCGTAGGTGATAAATACATTAGCTGGTTGGGTATTTTGGGTAATAAAAAAATCGGCGGCTGAGATAGCGCC
>KE156687.1:34021-47687 GCA_000411055.1 Leavenworthia alabamica
ACAATAAAAATTTAGGATAATATTTTGAGGGTAAAATAGATAATAGCATTTTAAGCTGTTTATATATTTAGAAGTTTTGATTATATGCATATGATTATCTTGGTGTGGTGGTAAGATATACTATTTTATGGCTTCAAGGTCATGGGTTCGATTCTTCCACATTTTAAAATTTTGAATCTGAGCCTTCAAAACGACGTCGTTTTATAACTGTAACGGTTGACTAACTTCTGTTAACGTTGACCAAAAATTTAGCACGTTTTTGTTAATTTAGATCTTAAATTTAAATTTTTTGTTTGTTCAGGTAGATTAACGCACCATCGAATAGTTTGAATTGATAAACGCACTTTCGAAATAATACAGGTTGAAAATGACCATTTTCCCCCTTTTGTCTTCTCTCTGTCATATACTTAACATGCTCTCTACTCAAAAGCCTTTTTTTTTTAATTAACTAATGTACCAAAAGATTAAACTAAACCACAACTACAAGTGCATTGGTCTCTTCCCTTTTTAGATTTGTACTTCAGAAGCAAAGTGATAACAAATACAAGAACACACAATCCTAAAACAATTCAACTCAACAATCAAACACAATTGTTACAAGCAAGCATGAAATGTAAAAACGAATCTGAATGATTCAATGTATATGTTCTTTCTTTTACTTTGTGTGATGACATTTTTTTGTTCTACCACAATACATCAAAATTTAAAGGCTTTTACATATATATATGTTTTGTCTGGTTGTTATGTTGAAATTAAGGAAAGAACCAGACCTTGATGAAGATTGAAAAAACCATTTGCAGACCAAATGCTGCAGCAACTACAACTGTTAAATCATTATTCATCTCGAGGTAAGACCGTAGATTCATGGCAACAAAGCATGATGATGCACTACCAGCTAAGAGTATAATCACCCATCTCAGAAACTCTACTGGAATAAGCAATGGAAGCTGCCCAAAAAACAAATCATCATGAGTGTTAAAATATTAAAATTACAGACACTGTGATAAAATTTTAGGTTTGATTATGTTACTATACATGTAAGTACCAAACCATTTGTGTAGATACTTACAGAAGTTGGAATGAAAATGAAGAGAGAGTATCCCCAGAGGCACCAGAACCTTAGAAGATCAGCTTTGGAACCCATATACTTGAGTGAGAAATAAAATACTAAAGGCACAATTATTGCATATCCATAGATTATAGATGATGCCAAACTCATATAGTTCACATCAAAGATCCATGTAGCATCACTATGAGTTCGTTTCTTCACAAGATATGTTGCGCAATTTCCAAGAGAAGCAAGCACAAACACAAGTGTAGTGCATATCCAGACAAGTCCATACCTGATATAACAAAGAAATGGACACACAAGTCATTCATTTAGAATTTGTTTTTTTTTTTCTGTCGCTTTACTCAGTCAGACCTGTCTTGAACTGCCTCGAAGCCTGACTGGATAAATCCTATAGTCATATCTTAAGTTTCCTATGCTAGAAGATGATACTATGTTAACCAGCCTTACAGCAATCTAATGGAGACTATGTTACAGACTATAAAGCCTTTAACTTAATGTGACAAACTATTTAAACAAAAGATCAGGAAGCAGGCTTAAGTCTACAATAAATTAACTTGGAAGAATATTCAATTAGCAAAACTAACAAGAGTCAAGTGTGAACGGCATTGATAGACTTACAAATCAGGGTTTGCATCAATCTTACTGAAAAAATCTCCACTAGTAGGATATAACGAGCTCATCAATCTGTTCACAACAACGTCTGTGTCCACGTCAAAGTATTGAGTATATGAGTAGACGTTAAAGAAGCCTTGCCAGTTGCTAGATGGCTGTTGTGCAGGTCCTTCTACTGATGTACATAAAACAAATTATCATAAAGAAAAGAACAAGGTTAAAAAACAAAGGCATTTAAGGATCTTGACATGAATACACATTCTTTCAACCATCGTATTATCGACATGCATAAATTCAAAGTTAGTCATACATAAAAACTTCTTATCACTTGCTAGATTCATGGTGACTGCAGATAGTCTAATAACTCCTAAAAAACAGAAACCAAAAGGAGTATATATATATATAAATACCAGTAGGGGTCTCAAGAGTTTGATAACCCTTTGCATTGTTTCCTTTATTTGGTGGAAATATTTGCATGTTTGCAGAAGAGCCTGTAATAATTAAGTACTAAGTAATAACATTCAAAGTCATTTTGCGAAATGATAGTTAAAGTAGAAAACTTAACAACAACAAAACTAATATACCTTCATTTAAGCTTGTTGTAGCTACATTTGTGCTTCTCTTCTCATCGCTGATCACAGCCTTCCCAAATAAGAAACACCGATTTTTGTTTTGTTATTAGATATAATAAATACATTCACTTGAAACATACAACTTAAGTTAACTCAGTCTAATCTTCAAATGAAACTATCATACAAAGCATTTAAACCCAAAATCCAATTTTTCATTTAATAATGTAAACGAATCAAATCTGAAATTTTTCAAAATTCTACTTCTTTTTGTGATAATATACCCGCGAAAAAGATTCGAAATTGGAAAAAAAAATACGATGACATGCATCAAAAATGCTAAATTTTCTTCACGCGAAATGATCTAACCAAAACTCAATCAAAGAGTTTATTAATATGATGAAAATCATAGAAGTAATGGATGGATTCTAGACTTACAGGAACTGAACCAAGTAAATGGCTTGTTTGTAGGTTAGCGAATGATTCATCCATATCGAAGAAAGAGATTTAGAATAATAAAAAAATCGAAGTTTCGTGATCGAAGAGAGAATCTTATCTCATTAAAAAAAACGATAAGATCGGGGGAACAAAAAAGATCGTTCCTTTCTCTGAATTTCTAAGGTTTCTGGGTTTTCTTCTCCTCTGTCGTCGTGGAAGCTAATTGTGAAACAAAGACGTGAGAGAAGGATCCACGCGCTTTCTTAATAAGCAAGATACACGCGCCTTTCATTTTCCTTACACGTGACTGGGCCATACCAAATTAACATAACGATAAACTGCTACGGGCCTTATAGCACATATAAAATGTTGACCCAATCAGCCCAAATTGAACCACCCGACCCGATTCGTTTTAGGAGCGTTACAAGAATTTCATAATACAGTGTTTTTTACCTTTTTGTCTTCCCTCCCGAGGAAAAGCTTAAGTGGAGCCCTAGACTGGTTTTATCACTCACTCACCAACAATACCTACCAAGCTCTCTGATTACCTCCCTCTCTTGTTAGTTTCTCTACCGGAGAAGATATATATGAAGGGAATTAACGGTTCTGTTTCCGCCGCGAGATCGATATCTCTTCCTGAGCAGCCCAATTACAGTAGCAAGCTTGTTCAGGTTTTTTCCCTTGATATTTTTTTGATAGTGAAAGCTGAAACAGTTTGGGAAAGTAACAAATAGCTTATTCTTGGAGCTACTTAAATCGTTGAGCTCAGGTCTTATTATATATCGTTGCTTTGCTTTTAGCCTCTTTCATCTTCATGGTTGTTGCTTCAGCTTTAATGAGTTTTGTTACAATATTTATAGCCCTTGGATATATCTGTTCACAGGCATTATTGTTTTTGAGTTTTGAAGCCTTTCAATTTATATTTTATTCCTCAATGGTAGGCATTTGTAACAGTGTGGTAGCTATCTTTTTTGTGTTCAAATCAAGATTAGCTACGTGTTATTCTAGTTGCTCAACTTAGTTTCAGAACACCATATGACATAAAGAAGTTGAGACATGGAAAATTGCAGCAATTTTTATTTTATTTTGTAGTTTTTAGCATCTTAAAGTCTTAGGGTATTTGTTAGGCTCTAATTGATGTTGCCTGTTAAGTTCTTCAATTGAAAATTTAAGAGGGTCACTGGTTAGCTAGGTTAATAAGTAGTGTACTGAGGAAAATTTACTTGTGTTCAAGTATTAGTGTTCTTCGTTATAAGTTAATTCCTTGTTTATTACAGGAGGCGTTAAAACATTTGGCATCTATCAACCTCAGAGAATTGTGTAATGAGGCGAAGATTGAGCACTGTCGTGCAACCAGAGACTTGACAAGCTGTGAACGATTTGTGCACCATGTATTAAACCCATGTGGGCATGCCTCCTTGTGCACAGAGTGTTGCCATAGGTGTGATGTTTGTCCAATCTGTAGAAGTCCACTACCAATAAGTGGAGACAAGCTTCGGCTTCGTCTCTACTATGAGTGTGTTGAAGCTGGTCTAATTTCCCGAACACATGAAGAGGCGTCACAGGATTCTAATGAGGATGAACATCAATTGGCAGCTGATGTTCTTCGCCTTTATTCTCTGTTTGATGTGGCCATGAACAACAATTTGATATCTGTGGTTTGTCAATGTATCCTTTTGTTGCATTTATGTTTGCTGTCACGATATATGCATTTAGCCTTTCGTTTCCTGTCTGATATTCCATGCATCTCTTATAGATTTGTATGCATGTGTTGTCTCATATACAGCTGTGCCGCAAATCTACATATGAAAAGGGATGTGTTATTAGAACTGTCTATATAGAGAATTTTGTACTAATAGGTTCGTATAATTTTAGGTAGTTCTTTTTCCTGCCACTCCTTTCTGATGGACAAAATGTGCATAGTGTTTTGTGACTTTTGTCATTCTCGAAGGTGTATTTTATGTTATGATAATGGACATCTCCTTGACAGAAAATGTATAGATATCACCAATGTATGTATGGATGAGACAGCTGTATCTAGTGACCCGGTCATTGCTTTCTTGCTGGATGAAGTTGTTGTCAAAGATTGGGTCAAGCGTACATTCAAGAGCATCTTAGCTGAGCTTCAAGAAATCTGTATCCTTTTAGCTTTTAGACCTTTTAAGTTTCTTCAGTTAGTATATCTGTGCACCTTAGGTATGTCTATCTTTAATATTGGTTCTCAGATAGTCTTGGAACAAAAGAGATGCAGGTGTTGTTAGATAAACTCTTAAAGTATTCGAAACAGGTGGCTGGCATATGTAGTGTACTTGAAGTTATGGAATCAGCCTTTAAGGGTTCTGTTTCACCTCAGCTTCAAGACGTGCAGAATCTTAGGGAAAACATTGGAAAAACAAAGCAGGTAAATACCGAGAAACATCCGTTGTTTTAAATTGAAGTTTCATGTGAGCATATTGTTTAGTTTGTCTCTGTCACTAGAATGGGTTACTTGTTTTGTATACAGGAAAGTTAGTAATCCAAAAGGTTTACATTTAGATCATTAGATGTATGAAAGACTCGATAATGGTCATACATTGGATCTTGAGGATTATATCGCTGCTTCTGCGACTTTATGTTCATTTTTTTCTTATGTTATTAAAATATTAGTGAAAGTATTTGGGTAAATTTCAACCCTGAAATATCTATAATGGCATACTATAACCATATGGCTCCTGAAAAGAGCGTGTTTTAACTGTATCAGTTCTTTAGTTATTGGTGCAAGATCACCGAACTTATTGTATGCTTAATCTGTTGTTGTTTTTGATTTCAGCATCTGGACATAATGGTATGGTGCATAAGACACGGATTTCTGGAGGATGTAAGGTCTCGATATTCTAATTTCACGTTCTGGAATGGTCTTGTACGTGAAAGGAAATCAGATGCAGTTAAGCGTGCATGGCCTGATGCGGTAGACCAGTCTTCAGATGGTAATGTACAGGGTGCTTCCCTCTTTATTGAGGATGCGTTAGAGAATCTTGAGAGAGAGCCAGAGTATAGCCAGGAAATAGGGGCAGACCTAGAAGTTGGATGCTTGCAGAAGGATGAAAGAGCATTTCTTAGGTCCAAAATAGAGGGAACTTCAGGATCTTATCCGTTTGAGAATATCAGAACTGCTGCTGATATACTCTTTTTACATGGCAGTTCAGATTTGGTTGTTGCGAAGCAAGCAATTGTATCCTTTTATCATTGCCTGCATTTAACATTACATTGCACTTTATTTATATTGAATACTGAAAATCAGGAAACCTCTCATTGTTTTCTTCTTCGCTGATTTCCTTAACCAAGAGATAGTTTCTTTACTACATGTTCGATCGGCATTGGACTACTCCTGAAAAATATTGGAAGCACATTATAGATGATTTTGCTGCTACCTTTGGCATAACCAGGCATTCGTTGCTGGAGTCTTTTGTATTTTATCTTCTCGATGATCACTCAGAAGAAGCACTCAAGGTACCTTTTGGCATTGCCTAGGAAAAAACATAAAACTATTTATTATTATGCATGTTTAAGGTTTTTGCTAAATATATGTATGATGAACTATACATCATGACATACTCCATACATTTATTAACTGGTGAACATTACAAAATTTCCATATTATATTTTAGGAAGCTTGTAGGATTCTTCCTGAAATATGTGGTCCAGAAACCTACCCAAAGGTTGCACAAGTCCTGTTAGAAAGGGAAAACCCTGAAACAGCTCTTATGGTTTTGCGTTGGTCTGGTCGTGATGGTGTATCAGAATTGGTTTCAATGGGTGAAGCTGTCACAGCTGTTCGTGTGAGAGTGGAATGTGGTCTTTTGAGTGAAGCATTCACATACCAAAGGGCACTCTGCTTGAAAGTAAAGGAAAATAAATTGAAGAATGGAGCTGTGAATCATGTTTCTGATGATCTAGACAGCTGGAGTTGGACGAAATGGATGGAGATACTTGTCAACGAATTCTGCTTTCTTTCTATAAGGAGAAACCTGGTTGATCGAATCATTGAGTTACCGTGGAACCCAGATGAGGAGAAATATTTACACAGATGCTTATTTGATTCTGCAACTGATGACCCCTCATCGGCTGTGGGTAGTCTTTTAGTTGTCTTTTATCTTCAGGTAAGTAATTATATTTTCATGCTTAAGTAAGTTCATTTTAACAACATGGGCTAAGAATAGTATTGCAGGCAGCACGGGAGTAGCTTTGGAAACACTCAAATACATATTTCGTTTAGGCTTTGATAATCATAATTCAAGCTTGGTGTAGTTTGTATTTGCTGTTTGGGCTTTAATAATCATAATTCAAGCTTGGTGTTGTCAAACTGCATCATGAACTCTACTTTTTCCCTGGAACATTCTTTTTGTGTAAATGCTTGGGTATTTTGTCTTGTCATTGACTGGAATCTACTTGTTCACATTGCTGCAGCGCTACCGTTACATCCAGGCATATCAAATTGATCTTAGGCTCCAGAAAATTGAAGAGGCTTTCATATCCGACAATCGAATTGGGGAAGAAGTTATGTCCAGAATGCAATCACAGAGTCATTGGAGAAAAGAGTTAGTTGTAAGTACTCCATCCACCCTTCCATATATAAGTGGGTCCTTCCATTTTTCTGTGTTAAAGGCTTACATCCTCAAACTTTCACCTTCTTGCGTTTTAGTGCTTAGTAGCCTTTTGATGCTTGCAGGATTGTCTAGTATTTCTCAATCATGAATGTATTATATATATGCAATATTACTTTATATCGGCTACTTCAACTTGACATTAAAACCTTTTTTGTCTCAATTTGCTCTGAAATAGGATAAAGCTATAGATATACTTCCAGTAATTCAGCAGCAGCAAGTTAGATCTGGACAATTTTCTGAGATGGAAGATACATCTGAAAGTGCTTCTCAAGCAGCAAGAAACTCTGATCTTCCTGATGCACCTGAGATGATTACTTCTACAGTTCCCTTTGCTACTACTTCAGTATTCCTTCAACGGGCTAATGATACCAGCGGTAGAGAGACAGTGGCTAATAATGGCAGTCCTTTTCAACCCAGTCATTTGATAGGAGACGCTTCCCATGGACGGTTATTTACAAGCTCAAATAAAGGACAAAAGAGTGGAGTTAGAAGTGTAACCAAGACTCTGAAATTTGGTGAAATGACAACTCCGTTCAAAGATCTTAATAGAGCTCGTGGTAACAGCCAGCTCAAAGGAAAAAGGACTGAAGATACCTCTCCAGAGACAAATGTCGATAGATTCATGGAGAATAATATGAGCTCTCCTTATCTCCGCCGAATCATAGCTAACAATCATATGACAGCGAAACCTAGCAGCAACCATCTCAATGGATCTGCACATAAACTGGAATCCACATTTTTTGGCACAAGTATGCAACCAGACAAAGAGCTCAGGTCCCATAACTTTGTTGATTTGGATGATCCAATGAACATGTCTTCAAGGTACATTTGCTCTCTTCTTTATCTCTTAGCCTTTCTTTCTTCTGCTTGAATTGTGCCATTGTAGTAGAAGACAGTGGTTGAGTCTCTTCACCAACCCCTTTCTATCATCTTTACTTAGGGATGGGCAGTAGTTTTTTGTTTTGGTTTTGAAAGTATATCCCAAACTAGAACCGAGATATTTCCCATTTAGGTTGGGGTACATATCGATAATAAATGTTATGAATTGCAGCTTGAAGGACAACAATGTCTTGGCCACTGACAGCAGAAATAACAGTCGAGGATTGAGATGGCGGTCAGATGAAACAAGCGATGAGGAAGATGAACTGAAGTTTGGCATGGAACCGACTAGTTTTGGTTNCCAAAAGAACACTAAAAACAGAGAGAGAGAGAGAGAGATAGAACAAGTGGTGTAAAGAGGGAGAGATGGTACAGTGACATTTTTTCTCCTGATTATTTTTGTGCATTGGAAAAAATGATTTTGAAATTATGTTGTGACTTCTTTTGTTTACCTTTTTGGATAATATTTTGATGAGGGGAATGAAATTATGAATATGTTTAATTCTTATATTGGTGTAGTTGCAGGGAGATAAGGTCTGTTCTGGATTCTATTCAAAGTTAGAACAAACCCTGTGTGATCCATTAAATCCAAATCAAGATCATATAGCATTATAACAAAGAACATAATAATTTTGAAAGTCATTGGTAAAGATCACAGAGGAAAAGTTCCAGTGAAGTGGATATGATCAAGTGTGCGACGCAGGCCGTACTTACAAACCGCTGCATTTGCTGCTCTGAAACCTCCTCCATAAGCTGGAGACGCATCATGAGCTATCTGATGCTTAAAGAACTCTCCAAGTTTCTTCTCCACGTTTGATTTCCCTCCTTTCTTGTTCGAAGACGATGATGATGATGTTGAGGGCAAGTTTCTTGAACTAGGATCTGAGAGAACTTCAGATTCAAGCCACATGTATGAGAGGACTTGGCAGATTCCTTCCTCTACCTCAGGGTTTAGGTTCCTATACCCTAATNCATGAGCTATCTGATGCTTAAAGAACTCTCCAAGTTTCTTCTCCACGTTTGATTTCCCTCCTTTCTTGTTCGAAGACGATGATGATGATGTTGAGGGCAAGTTTCTTGAACTAGGATCTGAGAGAACTTCAGATTCAAGCCACATGTATGAGAGGACTTGGCAGATTCCTTCCTCTACCTCAGGGTTTAGGTTCCTATACCCTAATAATGCAAACAAAAAATTAAAAGAATCATAGGAGTGCACATGTGAACCATACCCAATCCGAATAGATTGATTTATTAATTTATAAATTTGAAGTGTTTGTTTATAGTATGATATTATTAAATACTTTTGTATTTATGTTTAAAGTATTTTTTTTCTTTATAGAAATAACTAGAAATCCAAACAGAGCCAAACAGTTTCATTTTTGTGAAAAGAAACTGATGAAGATGTGTAGTAATAATACCTTTGAGCCTTAGCCATCCGTGCATGAGCTCATGGGCAAGAATGGCTCCGGTTAGTAATCTTCATCCACAAAAGTCATAAGGTTAGTAGTCATTGGTGTCTTTTCTTTTTGAAATGTCGAAAAATAAAATTTGAGAGTTAAATTAGTAATAAGTACCTAGGGAGGCCGTAAAGAACAAGAATCGCAGTGACTTCACATTTGCGTGTAAGCTTTTGATGCTGAGTTCTCATACCAACAAGACGGTAAGGGCCAAGTATAGGCCTTCTAAGAACCTGTGCATATCAAAAAAAAAAAACAGAGCAAAAATTACTGTTTAGAATCAGAAATCAAGTTAAGTTTCCGACAAGAGTTTGAAAAAGACTTACACTTGTAACTGTCTGTTCTTCAGACAAGCATAAACCCCTTGTCTCAGGCAACTGATGATATCCCTATGAAAAAAAACACAAATCAATTATAATTTTAATTTGAGAAAAATTAATAAGTCGAAATATCAAAATAATATACGTTTTTCTCTCCTACGATAGCATCATTAAGAGCTTCTCTTTGAACAAGAAGCATAGGAATCTGTTGATCAAGTTTCATATACATTCCTTCGTAATAGTCTCTTATGGCATGATAAAGCGGTTGAAACTCTCCTGTATCAGTTATGGCAGTTTACATACATTCTAAACATAAACTTCTTCCATCTTCGAACGTGTAATATCTCACATCCCATGACTTCATGATTATACATAGAGAAAGAAAAAATAAAATTGATTTATCAAATATATATAGGTTTTAGAATTATCAATAAGTAGTTTATTTGTATTTGATTACCTCCAAACGCTCGCAGCTACAACAACGTGCCGTTTTATCGTATTCGTGAGATGGACAATATTTTTGGTTCCAAAATGGATGGCATCGATACTCAATCAAGCCAGCATCATTAGTTGGGATCTAAGACGATGAATTTATATAGAACTGATTAGCCAAATATATATATAATACGTAAGAATATAACAAGGCGATTGTTTAGTTGATTACAAAATGGTGACAAACTTCGCATTTAGGATGAGTAAGCTCTTTGAAACAAAGCTTATGATAGGGTTTAGTTCCTGATAAAGAGAAGTTGAATCAAGAAAGAAGACAAAACATACATCCTTAGTCACTTTTAAAATGACATTTAACTTACACAAAAGTAAGAATATTATTTACTATATATATGTAAGAGTATGTATATAAACCTCATGCTCAGTGATAGGATGACTACAAGAATGGCAACGAAAGCAATCAAGATGAAAGAACGTGGCCATGCATATCCAAGATAGTTCCCCAATCCAATATCTTGATCGCAACCGCCGCATATTCTACTATAATATCAAGCAAACAATGTTACCAAATGTGCGATGTAACGCAGCAAAGAAAAAACTGTATTAAATTTTATGTTAGATTTCTTTTTTAATTTGCAATGTCACGGTGAAAAAATTGAACGTGGAATTTCTATCGGTTGAACTAGTGCTATTAAACCGCTCACTTTAATCTAACTTTTTATACCAAAATGAGTATATAACATAAGAGAGGTCATGTTTGGTGTTCCATTTAGTATTTCCATTTAAATAGCTCATTTAAATGTCTCATTATAATAGATCATTTACATGTTGGAATCTGTTTGGTTGTTCATTTACAATATTTATCTACATGATTCATTTAAATAATTCATCTCAATCATTTATTAGAATGTTGTTTATTATTATTTATTTTTTTCATCTAGATGAATCATTTGGAAGAAAATATGAATTATTATTTATTTTGTGTTAAAAACTTATCATTATAATGATTCATTTGGATAAATTTTTCCAACCGCAACATTTCATAATAGTATTTATTTGACAACGATAAAATCTATAATTTTGGAGAATAAAAACTGTATAATTATATTTTTCGTCAAAAATTACAAAATCTCAAAAATATATTTCCACCAAAACTATAAAAACTTATTTTGGCAGAAAAACTGAAGAATTACACTTTTATGTCAAAATTCTTAATTTCAAAATTATATTTTTAGACAAAACCGTAAAATCTTAATTTTGGCTCAAAAACAAAAAATTATATTTTTCTGCCAAAGCCGTAAAATTTAAATTCTAGTAAAAAAACACAATTATAATTATATGCAAAAAACTGAATATTATTTTCGGCTAATACTATAAAATCTTAGTTTTGGCGGAAACTAGAAAATCACTTTTTTTGCCAAAAAAAAATAACAAATTATCAAAATTAGAATTATGTATTTTATATCAAAATTGTTAAATTTTAGCTTTTTACAAAAAAATATAAAAAAATTTATAATATATAATATATCAACATTTATAAAATTTAAATTAGTAAATAAAATAAAATTAACTAAATGTTATTATTATTTTTTTAATTTTGGATGAATCATCTTCATCCAAATGGTTCAATTTGAATCATCCAAATGGTTTCTAAAATTTATACTAAATTTCAAAGTTCATTCAAATAATCCATCTAAATTAGTCATTTGGATGAACAATTTTTGTCACTAAACAAACATCAATTCTCATCTCCATTCAGATAGACCATCTAAATTGAAAAACAAACAGCCCCAGAATATGTTTTTTGACCAAAAAAAGTGAATATGTTTTGGTGTACCTTTGTCTTAGTCTGCATTGATAGGAAGGCTCATAAGGTGGAATGAATGACAATGGATTCAAGCCACCATGAAAAGGCTTTGGAAAATCTCGATTGGTCTCGTTAGACCAACCATGCCCTACGCAGTTTATTTTTTTTAATAAAAGTTCAATCTCTTGTTTTATTTAATGATGTTTTTAGTGAACTTTGGTTAGTCTAGTTTAATATGAATTCATGAAAGTAGATAGAGATACCATGTGGGAGCTTCGTGTTGTCAGCTACAGAAAGTGATATTGCACGGTCGATTTCTTCTTTATCTCGTGCAGCTCTCGTCCGATCATCCTGATACATTAGTGATTAACGTAACCATCCCAAGAAAAAAGTATATTGCTTTAATATTCAAATGTCTTATGTATATTGCTTTAATATGAATAATCACATGTCTATATGATATGTCATATATCTATATTAAAATAGTTTTTTTTTTTTTGAAAGCCCTTTTAACAATAAAAATAAAATAAGAATTTAATAATTAAGAAAATAATTACCAAAAAGGAAGGAGGTAAAGGAAAGACCATATTCTCATCTTCTTGAAATTGAGGAAGATGATGGTTAGTGTAAGCACCAACACCACCATTAAAGCCACTCTTAAAAAGCTTACTCACCCATTTCATCAACTTCCATTGCTTCTCTTTGTATGTTGACGACCCAACTTCCCCTGTTATTATCATCAAAACGTTAGGTTATTCTTAAAAGATAAAACTTGGAAACATTGTACGTATGCATGGGCGACTTGTTCATTTGGGATTTAGTTTAAATGTTTTATCCAAGGCAAGAAACTCATTTTTATAAAGCTAGATTAATAGAATGTTCTGACAAAAACCCGTTACTAAACCTATAAAGAATAGACTTTGGAAATAGAGACAACAAAAACACACACACCAAAGATACAAGGATTAGAGATATGGCTGACACGAGCAACACTGTAGGAAGAAGAATCCATGAGGAGAAAGAATTGTCCACACGTGTTTACATATGCTTGAAAACGTGTTAGTGAAGCGAAAACAACGGCCAGAGATAGAAGCAAAGAAAAGAGGCGAATGAAGAGGACTAGAGGAGAGGCGAAGAAGAAGCTATAAATCATAAATTGTAAAACATATATGAAAAGAGAACAAAGAAAGAGAGAATCTTTGAAGAGATCGGGCTAAAAAACATTTAAAAGAAAAAAGAAAAGAAATAGATGCTTAGCTTCTGAAATGAAAGAAATAGATATACACATTTAAATCCAGGATTAGTGGGTGTTGGGGTATTATGCACCGGTCTGCAGTATGGGCTTGCCACCCTAAGCTGTATCAGAACCGACGATACCTAATTCAGACGGATTACCTGGGTTATAAAAAAAAAAAA
>KE156687.1:51718-63907 GCA_000411055.1 Leavenworthia alabamica
GGATACAATATACCCGACAGTATATAATTTATACTATTTTATCCGAAACCGATTGGATACTACTCGAACCGAACCAAACCCGGGTAGAACCGAACCGAACCCGATCCGAAATATTATAGGTATTTATATGGGTATAAAATTTATATACCCGAAATACCCGAACCCGACCCGAGTACCCGAATGCCCAGGCCTAATAACGTAACAAATAAATGATATATATATATATATATATAGTTAGATGTAACTTGTAAACATTTTATCAACAAAAAAAATTGGTTTTCTGAAATAAATGAATTAAAATATCAAGTGAAAAGTAAAAGAAATTTCGTATTAATATGTACAAATTTTTGTTGATAATTGATTGCCAGATAATTATGTTTTAGTAACAAATTGTAAAAATGAAAAAACAGAATAATATTTGTATGTTAAATGTTTTATATATGTGCAGGTGAGAAAGGGATATATGCTGTAGCTGAAGAAATCTCATACTTGATCAATGGCAAACCCTATAGCTACATTAATAACTAGTTACTTACTCCTTGATGTATTTCTCTATATATTTGTTTGGTAAATTACTATTTTAAACATGGAAAAACTTTTTTTTAAACAGAATAAAATATGAGGAAATCAAATGAAATGTATTAATCAAATATTATATATTCTTTGATACCAAAAAAAAAGAAATATATATATATATATACACACAAATATGTCAATGTAGCTAACACTCAACTGGTCCAGCTTTGCTCAAGCCCAAAGCCCAACTCTAAACAATTTTCAAGCTTCTTTGAATAAAAAGTTTCCATGGCCCAGCCCAGCCCAAGTAGTTTAAGACGAGTTAATAATACCAGTAACACCAACTATTAGATCTTTATCCAATTCTATGGCCATAACTCGACTTCCACTACTTACATCACTCAATCGGCATGGAGTTTAGGATTTAAATGGGTTGAGTTTGATAGTGATAACTTATCACTTATCCAACTAGTGAATGCTAATATCGGCAACCCTCGACTTCAACACTATTTACATGAAATAAATCCATGGAAATCTCATTTTCTTGGCGTAAAGTTCTCGTACCATTCACGGCTTAAAAACGAATGTGCAGATTTATTAGCTAAACATAGTCTTCTTTCATGTTATGATTGGGTTTTATTTCGCACTTGTCCTTCTTTTCTTACATCCATTGTATACAAAAATTATATGTCTGATTAATAAAATGAAATTGTTGAAAAAAAAACACCAACTATTAGATCACTTGTCTTAATCTTTGATGCACACATATCTACTTTGGTTAGTAAGATAGTTCCTCAATTCCACTACTTTGGACACATAAAAATGAAAAAAAAATAAAATAATGTCGTTGATTTACTTATAGCTATGAATTAATCGGGCTATTTAGTTGGTTTAATCATAGTATAACCATTATAAAATTAACTCCAATTTATAAATGAAATGTTTTCAAATGGTTGAATTTGAACTTAATTACGTATATGATTCTTTTTATAGATAAGAGAAAAAGAGACGAGTGATTCTTGTTAAGCTTTAGGGAAACACAAGGAACATTCAAGATTTTTCTTCTCTTTTTGTTTTATACTGTTTAGATATTGTTATCAATTAATTTTGTGCTGTCCTAATTCTGTATATCCCAATTTACACATTATTTATTCCGCATTTTTTTTTTATTCTTTACTTCTTTAATTCATCTAACTAAACAAATATTTTATATTTATATAAACTAACAGAAAAATGGATGAGGAAAATAAGCTTTGTAAATTTTAATACAAATGATGTGAGTATTATTACGTATTATTGTTTTAATAAATCTTACTTAAACAGCTCTAATGTAAACACATACTACAAATAATCTTTTAATGGCCACAAACAAATCAAGAAAAAAAATCGTTGAAAACAAATCAAGCTTTTGATTATGTGGTTCGACCTTTAGTTTCAAGTCTTTCGACCAAGAAGACAATAATTGGTGGTGCTCAAGTTATGACATGATAGTATCAAAAGTTCACATCTGTTGACAGTGTTTAAGGTTCGATCCCAAATATAGATTTAGTTATCACATCCACGGATTTCAAGAATTCAATCAATTTTTAAAAAGAAAATACATGTAACTATAGATAGGAGAATAATGAAAGAAAAGCATACGAGCAACCTGAAAACATTCGGAATAAAATGAACAAGTTGGAGAGATTATAGCAACCGGCCAAAAATAAAATATGCAAATCATCAATATCTATATTAGATTTGGGCATTTGGGCTGGTTAAGTTTGGATAAAATTCATTCGGATTCCGGTTTTTTTTATTGGTGATCTTACATTCTAATGAAATAATTTTAATATTTCGGATCGGATTCTGGTATAATTCAATCGGTTCGGTTTAGATTTGTAATCCTATACTCCAATAGAATAATTTTAATATTTCAGATCGGTTTGAATACTCATTTAGATCGGATTGTTATACCTAAAAACCTAAATTTTGCATAAAAATATTCGAAATTGTATGGAAAATACGAATTAATTACTGATTTAACATAAAATTATACTCCAAAATCGAAAACGTATCTGATTTCCTTAAAATAATATCTTAAATTATTACATAATTAACATAGATCTATAACTAAAACTTTTTAGGTTAATCGATTAATTTGAAATTATACCTCAAATTATTATATTATTAACCTAAAACCATAACATCAAACTATAAATAACTAAAATCTATGACTTTTAGTAAATTTAAATTTAATTTCGTATTTTTCGGATATCCGTTCGAGTTTCGGATCGGATTCGGATTTTATTCAAAATCCACAAGTTCATATACTTACAATTCAACACGACAAATACGGATTCAGATTAGGATGAAGTTTTTCCCGCTCGTAAATTTTTTTGCCCAACCCTAACATATNACTATACATTACCAATCGTAAATCCTAAATAGATAACTGTTCATTGGATCTTAACCAAATGAAATAATGCAATGTCAACTAAGCAAAATAAAAGATCAAAACTGTTTATTTTACCCTAAAACATTTGTAGCAAAGAACATTTGTAGCTAAGAGCTTCTTTTACACTCATGAAGCCTAATATGGCTCTCCTTAAGTCAAAAGGGATCCAATACTCTTACCAAAAGGCTGCCCCTTTCTCTCATCTATAATCTTTAATCTCTATCCCCAAACCTTTTTGACATTCTTGATGTTGAGAAATTTACAAAAGAATGAATATATGATGATGATGGTGGTGAAACATGTAATGAGTTCCTCAAGTCCTATGAAGGACACATATATTATCCCATTCAATGTTTCTTTGACATGTTTCTTTTTTTGTACGTAGTCGAATTATTCCTTGCGTGAGAGTAGCCTATGTACCATTGGTTTATATATACTTTGATTGTAAATTTTCGTTATACAGATAATTCTAAGTTTTCGTTAGATGCAAATAACCGCTCATGCATGTGATGATGTATCTTTGCAGAGACTCTTTTGAAAGGCATAGTCAAACAAATAGCTGATAAAAAGAATATTAGGACATATATATACCCATCACACGTATTGACACTTTGTTCTATCTGTTCAATGATTCACACAACGTTTTTATTCTTTCTTCTTTTATCTTAGTGGATATGCTATATGACTTAGGCCTTACTATTATCTCATTCTTTGGTTATCTTTAAGGATTCTAAACCCTAAGCATGGCTCTACATATTTGTTTTTTTTTTTTTTCCAATTAAATATCATTTTGAATATTATAACGGTCACCACGAAATTACAATTTCTGTTTCTCTTTAATTTGTAATTTTCGAAAGATCATTTTTTGTTAAACCAAAATCTATTCTGCAAAAACTAGAGCCAGAATATTTGTATTTCCAAGAAAATAAATGATGTTATAGCACGGAAATTACCAAGACGAATAAAGAATAATGTAAATTTTAAATGGTTTCAAATGTAGTCAAAATTGACAAATATTCAAGTCTATAAATAAGCTCAGAGGAGAGTGACCAAAAACTCACACCTAGCTCCCAACACAAACAAGTACTAATCTTTCTCAAAGTAACCTCTTCTTGTATCTTTCCTTTATCTACTATATATCCTTTTAACATACATCTCTTAGCTACAAAGAACTAACCCTTCAACATATAAACACATTAGTACACAAACACACACAAGTAGATAACATAAAGTTGAAAAGAGCAGTGATGGACAAGAAAAAGTCAGTATCTAGTTCCTCTTCGTCTTTGGATCATATTTTTGGTCCAAGAGTCTGCCCTTCATCTTCATCTTCTTCTTCATCAACAACAGGATTGTTCCAGTCCATTTTCCCACCAGCTTCAGCGGTATGAATCAATATCATTGATTCTAATAAAACATATTCATCATTCTCACAGAATTTTTTTCTTTGTTCTCAACTCAAGGGGACACAAGCGAACTTGGCAAGTAGAAATGAAGTTTCTACATATCAACCTACAAATTGGGGATTCCAAGTGAGTTTAATCTTCACTCTACTTAAGAGTTTTGGCAATCCTTATAAAAATTTATCTATCAACACTTATATTAATAATGAACACAATGAAATACTACTTCACCTTGGAACTTAGTGATTAAAAGTTATAAATGTGAATAATGGGATACAGATGAAAGAGGAGAAAGGAGTAAGAACAAGGAGAAAAAGAGTTACCAAGCTGAAGAAACACAACCACCATGCAACTTGAGCTCATCTATATACTATGGAGGCCAAGACAACTATTCTTCTTCAACAACCAACACAGATGCTGTGAGTCCTTACTTTCATTACCAAAGTCTTTATGTTGCATATCAACAACAAAAACATTAGATCTCAGTCCTCAGATTAAGTTTCCAAGTTGCACAATACAAGAAAACAAGACAAAGTTGATATTTTATACATGTGTTGTCATTGTACCTAGATTCATTAGGATATATATATATACACATATTACTTTATATTAACTTAGCTAATTCTGATTTGTTCAGTCTAAGAAAAATGAAAAGGAAACCGATTCCGAAAGTGCTTCGAGAGACAACTGGTGGGAAGGTACAACTACAAATATTTTCAATTATATAATGACAATTTCATTCGATGACCTATATATTATTTTGCATGTTTTATTATTTATAGATTTTGATTTGAGGAACTCACTTATAGATATAATCAAATGCAGGTTCGCTTTACTACTAATTAAAAATCATAGCAGATGATGCACGATAAGCTACTCAAGTGTTAAGGTACATGCATATCATAGTTTCATTAAACTACAACTGAATTTTATTAGAGAACAAAAAGTGAAACGTCTATAACAATAAAAAAAAAGAAGAAGCAAATGTTACATTATCGTATATTATTATATTTTGCAGATTTTTGCTTTTCTGAAATTTACACACGATAAATTGGAATACCTCATGCACCTCATCAATTTTTTCAATTAATAATATATCTTTGATACACTCTTTGTGATCATTTTGCAGGAACTTTAATTACGGAAGTTTATGTATTAAAATATACCTACATATTAACATATGGAAAAAACCCAAAAAATAGTAACGAAATAATTAAATAGTGTAAAAATATATATCTCTTAAGAAACGACTTAAGAAAGAGAAGTAAAATAAAAAGAAGAATGTGTAATATTCTATATTGTGTAATAAAATGAAGTCAACGTCTATATATATATAAGAGCTTGAAGTGTTGGTTCTCTATGTTTCGATAAAGGCAACAAGTCTAAGTCTAGTCTCATTATAATGAAAACAACGTCTGTCCAAAAGTGCTTGTATTTAAAATTTGATATGTAATCCTATTATTATGTAATTGTATTCTATCATAGTAATCAAACATTGCAGTTTATGGTATAATGTAAAATGTGATTTTTGATTTTCTTCTTGCGATATAATTTGTACCAAAATAAAAGTAGTCTTCAATTTGTTTGAATTGATAACGATTTGACAATATTGATGGACATAATTTTAATTTGAGGGAAGAGCTTAGAGAGAAAATAAAGCTTAGCGAACAGCAAAGGAAGAGACGGCCCAATAGTCCATATTTTGGGCCTAAAAAGGAAAAGGATAAAAATATGATCGCCGTTGCCGGGGATCAAACCCGGGTCACCCGCGTGACAGGCGGGAATACTTACCACTATACTACAACGACTTTGTTGATGTTTCTCGATATAGTATTTATATATATAATAAATTTTACATTCTGGGAAATATGATATGTCTAATTATAAAGAAGCATACAGTTGATAATCCCTAAGAGAAATTGTTATTTTGAACATCTGAAATTATGAACATGTGAAGACAGAGGTGAAGAGAGGGGTAATGAAAACGATGAGGAAGAACACATGGCTCTGATTCGGCAGTTTAAAGTTTTTTGAGACCGTATGACTACATAGATTTATCTTGACTGAGGTCAAATCTCGCTAACATAAACAACATAGATTTATCTTGATGATTTTTGATCCAATTTTTTGTTTTACTTACACCATCCTATGAGACTATAACATAACAACGACATAGTTTAGAAAAACTCTAACTAAAAAAAAGATAAAACTATTGTCTATATCTAAATAAATTTTAGTTTTATTTATAAAAAACATTTTACCTAAAATCTTTTGTTATCCCATTTGATCATATGTTGCGTGAATGTGTGAAAATAAACTTGTTAAACCGTTTTTACATCGGGTTTAGTGAAATGGATCTAAGTCCACTAAACTAATAATTTCATGACCGATTTGAACAATAAGAATCCAAACATGGTAACACAAGAAATTAGCTATTATTAAGGGGAAACTGAATAAAAAACAAAGAGACTCTTCCAAAGATTCATGTTTCCTAAGCTTTGACCATTGACAGTTAAACACTTAAACTTAAATTAATGCTATAGTTAAGCACTCTCACGTGTCGCACTTGTACGTGATAAACAGCTGGCATCGCACGTGCTATAGCATTGCAATACCAAGTGAACGAGAACTAATCATTCCTTTTGCATGTGGCGGGAAATAGTTTTGGGCCCTTCCCTTTTGCTTCGAGAGTTTCTAAACTCAAAAATCTATGTTTATATTATTATTTTTTTCTTTTATTGATTGTTTTAATCTCCATATTAATTTATTCAGTTTTTTTTTTTTGTAAATCAAAATTAGGATTGGACTAGAATTGTGTAATCCTATGGGCTTCCGGCGGGAAATTCGAAATGACATTTGCAGATTTCTTTGTTTTTTACTTTTTTTAGTTTTTACTGTTATTAGTCACACTCCACTTATAAATTATATCTTTTTATTTTATTTTATTTTTCTATCCCATCCTAAAATTCGGATACGGTAAATCATCCCCAACCATTCATCTTCTCTTATTATTTGGAAAATTATAGTTTTGTTTGTAATGTTTTATGGAATGAAGACAGAGAGCAAGACATAATCTGTAAAGCCATATGCTGGCAGACAGACACAACCCACTTTCAGTTTCCTCCCTCACGCTCTCTTCCTCGCGCGTCTTTGTCACTTTCCCCATATCCATATCTGATAAACCCAATGGAAAAAAATTATTTGTTAATTATTATTAATAATATCAGCTTTCTCAATGGTTTTAAATTTTATTTTAACAAATAAAATGTGAGTGCTCATAGTTTTTAATAGAAGTTTTTCGACAATGTAGAGTAGAGTCCGGAGACAATAGAAGCAACTAGGGAATAGTAGGGCACCATTTTTGGCATTATTAAAATATTAAACTATTAAGTTTCTTCATTTATTAATTAATAAAATATGCTAGGTTCTGTGTTTTATTGCTTAGATATTCCAAAGAGAAAAGAAGAAGAGAAGATCTGTTCCCGCTCTTTTGACCTAACGATGCTGTCCTTATCAGCAGGTAAAAGCTGGACCCCACCACCATTTCACTTCTATCTCTTTTTTTTAAGGTTTTGTCTTCAAGGCGGGAAAATTATATTATCCAATCTAGTTCATAAAATGGTTTCGAGTCCGCTGTTACCGTTTGTTATATCATGGCTCATGTCTCTGATCAATGACCGTTAGATTAGCTTTGACGGAGGAGGTGGGAATAGAGAACTGTTTAAACCCGTTATGTCAGACGGAGAGGAAGGAGAGGGACAGATGACTGATTTAAATCTGCCGAATCTGCTGGATGCCACATCAGCTTTATTCAAATTCCTGAGTGGTCACGAGACTTATATGACATTTTTAAAATAAAATTATAATATATATAAAAAAACCTACAAAATAGGGGTCTTCAATAGTTACCAGCAAAACCGATCAGTCTTCAAATCTTTTGGTTTAAACTTTGAACTCATCAGAGTTGTGACCATTATTTTTCCTACCACTTCATTTTATATTATTTATTAGATATCAGTTGTTATTACAAAAAATAAAGAGGTGGGACATTAATGGGGAGATAAATATAAGAAAGATTTGCATGGAGAAAGGTAAGGAAGGCGTAATTATGAAGTGTTCGATGCTTTTGATTAGCCCACACAATTATTTAAATGTAGTAATATAAGATTCTACAAAGACAAGTTTTTCAAACAAAAAAAAAACACTGAGATTTCAAATAAAACATTAGGAGTAGGAGACAGACAGTAAAAGATAACTTGTTTGGGATTAAGTGGGTTCCACTTTTATTTCTCATGCTTATAACATATTACCACATTAATATCTTATCTTATATAATAAGAAAATAGTAAAAGGGATGTCAAAGAAAACAAAGATATATATTTTGGTAGATGTAAACAATTATAAGTTCACTTAAGAAGTACCATGACTATTTTCTAATTTGTTGTTAGCACATGGCAAATGAATCAAATTTAATACCAGTTAATGAATCAAATTTAATACCAGTTTTATTTTATTTTTACGCCAACATGCACCACCAATTTAAGTTTAATTTTCACAAATACCATTAAAATTGATTTAAGACAAAATTACCATTTAATAACTCAATTAAATTAAAATTTAGATTATATTTTTGAGAAATTACATAAAATTCAAACATTAAACATTAAAGCCAACCACTAAATATTCAACGCAAACAATAAAAAAACTAAAACCCACCACTAAATATTAAACCCTAACATTATAATTTTAATAAAAAATGGTATTTATGTCTAATTAAAAAATAATAATGTAATTTGTCCAATAAACTATAAATGATAGTATTTTTACTTTTTTTTAATTATTTATTATACATCTAAAACAATGATTTAGTACTAGGATAAAAATACCTAAATATTAAACGTAATATAAAAAAAATATTCATCTCATATGATAAATTACTTTTTATAATGTTACGAAACGTCATCAATATCGAAATATACACACACAAAAAAACACAACTTTAAGTATGTAACGTGTAACACCACCCCGACTAGTAAAATTTTAGTTTCCAAGGCAAAAATAGTTAAAAGAAAGACCAAAAGAAAATAGTGGTGAGTTTCGTCCATCACGCATTAATTACGGATAATTAAAAAAAACAAAAACAGAAGAGATATTAAAGTGCTTTTGAGCTGTCTCTTAGAAACTCTGAAACCTTAATAAAAGCAACCATGTCTTCAACATTCTTCATCTTCCTCCTCACTTAAACACACACCAGTCTCTCTCTCTCTTTTGTTATTCACCGTCTTAATGTCTCGCCTCCCTCCTCCTTATCTCTCCGTCAACCTTCCAATCATGGAAAAATCTTCTTCTTCGGAGCTAACCCCAACTCGACTCGGTTTCCCAAACGAGTTTCCTTACGAGTTCGACTCTCCAGCTTTTTCCCCTGGTTTAACTTCTCCTGGTGACTCCACCGAGACTGAAGACGAAAGCAGTGACGATGAAGAAGATTTCCTCGCTGGGTTAACCCGCCGACTCGCTCCCTCGACTCAGCGTCTCCCTCCTGCTCTCTACAAGACTGAGGTAATAACACCACAAATATGTCTTATTTATCATGTAAATATTCACTCTAAATCTTACATAAATTTCATTGTTTTTACGCACTGTAGGAGAAACGTAAAGTCGCAGCTACCTCGCCTCAATCAACACTGAGTGGACTCGGAAGCTTTTCAAACTCTGGAAGTAGAAGTCCTATCTTTCACTCTCCACCGACACCTGCAACGTCTTTACGAAGAGACAATGCTTGGGATGTGATTTCCGCTGCTGCTGGTGAAGTAGCTAGACTCAAACTCGGTAGCTACGAGCCTCATCTACATCGTCAAACCCCTGAGTCTCTTCTTAGCCTTCAAAACGCTGCGTTTCAGGTTGACCAGTGTCGTCAACAGCAGCGTATCATTGACCAGATGTTGCTCTGTTCTCATGCAAGTGACAAGTTTTCTGAAAACCAATTCTTGAACAGAGTAGTCAACAAAGAAGTTCCCTTTGGGAATCCGAGATTCATCAGACACAACAATGCTCATTCTTGGGTGCCACAACACGCCGTAACTCCTCTGAAACGTCCTTCTGCCGGAACCGGAGTTTTTCTTCCCCGGAGATTCCCTATGACAAACCCTTCCGATTCCCAGAAAATACCAAGTAAGATTTCACTTTCAAAGCATATTTGTTTGTTTATTAGAAGTCTAGATGTCGGCAGACAAAGTATGAACTTTAATTTTTTATATGTACCAGTCAACTCATTGGAAACAAAAGTCCTTCAGCAAAATCTCAACTTTAATGAGTTCACTAATGTTGTCCCAAGACGTAGCCAGTTCGACTACGGTAATTATTCTTAACTTCAAATAACAAAATTTTTAAAAAATTACAAAGCTTTGCATTTAATATTTTTTGTTTTAAATGATTTTTGCAGAGTGCATGTTGGCAAGAAGTAGACTACTTGCTCGTCAGGGAAACTACAGAGCAGTTGGTGGTGGTTGTCTGAATCAAGAACGACGTCTTCCTCAGGATTGGATGTATTGATGGAGCTTTCAACTGTTTTCTTTTTGTCTCTCAGTGTTAAGTTTGAAAATCTGAAGCGTTTTAGTTTAGAAGTGTTTTTTGTTTAGGGTATAATTATGATTAAGTAATAAGGAAATGGTGATAAGAATAAGTTGTAGGAGATATTATTATATGTTTGTTTTACATTATATTTGTAATTTTAGTTGCCAAGTCAAAGGCTGTCTGTAATTTTTTTGTTGACCTTGGGAGGGTTTAAGGGCAGTGGAGTGGGGTTGGGTGTTTTTTTTGGCACTTTTGACAAAAGGGAAATTCAAAATGTGTTAGGGTTGATTTGTTATTTGTGTCACTTAATGGTGTTTTGTTCTATTATTTTGAAGATCTAAAAGGGTTGTAATAAAAATCATCGGAATTATTTTGTTTGTTTATTGCTTTCCTAGTCCATTATCTGTGATTGAGTAGAGTTACGGCTTCTGACGTGTACTCGTTGAAAATTCATAAGTTGCATTTTTAGTGTACTTCGATTATTGAGATCAAATAAAAATACGTAGTGTTCTGAAGACATAAAATAAAGAAGCATAATGACTTGGAAACATGTAAAAAGCAAAAGGAAAAAGAAAAGAAGATCTTGAAAGAAAAAAAAAGTGGACAAGGGTTGCGTAGGCGTGAAGCAGTGGGGATATGCACAGACTTTGAAATACGAAACACCTTTTTTTTTTTCATATCTGTAATTTTGATATATCAAGTGGATTGTAGTATCTCCTCTAATTTTACATAAATACTTATTTTTCGTATATTGTATGCTTTACACTCTGTCCTATATATAAACGTACTTAGCCAAAGGATACAATTAAAGTTCACTTTTTTCTATAGAGTTAAGGTATTTGTATATATATATATAATATATAGTTGCTTCTATTAGTTTAAATCAGATTTATTTGGTGTTAACTTGTATCAAGATATAGTTGAAGCACTTGTGTAGGTCTCATTTTGTTTTTCTCACTTTCAAAATTTTAGTGAGAAAATAAAATATATTCAAATTTTGAAAATTTAAAAATTAAATTATACTTTATTTTAATAGCGTTGATTGTTGCATATAATCCGCATAGCCAATACTAGTCACACATTTTATTCAACACTGAACTATACTTATTGTCAATGTTAACAAATTCGCTAGTCGGTATCTAGGCGTTCGCTAGGAAACTAGCGCCTAAAAGGATTAGTCGGAGTCTAAGCGGGATCTAGACGTTAATAAAATTTTGACATAGTTTTAAATATTTTATATTTATACATTAAGTTAAAATA